>BDRX01000142.1:13034-110873 GCA_003203535.1 Raphidocelis subcapitata | reverse complement strand
GGGGGGGGGGGGAGGGGGGGGGGGGGGGGGGGGGGGGGGGGGGGGGGGGGCTTGCTTGTCGCGACGCTTGCTGCTCTGGGCGGCTGCTTGCCGTGCGGATGTGTTTGCAGTGTGCAGTGTGTTTGCGTGCATCTGCTTGTGCGTTTACGCGTGCGTCGTTTCCGGCGCGGGCCGTATAGCCGCGGGGGCTGTGAGTGCTCTGTTTACGCATCCCGGCCTGCCTTTGTCATGCTTGCTGAAATTCGCAGCAACCACCAAAAGCGCACCGGACCGCGCCCAACCCCGCCCCCCCCCCTCCTGTCCGCCCCCCTCTCTCCGGCCCCACCTCTCCGCCGCGGCCCCCACCTCCCCGCCGCAGGTCCAGCTGAGGCGCGTCAAAAAGTACTCCCCGCCCGCCGGCGCCGGCGACGGCGGCGGCCTGCGGCCGGACACGCCCGGGGCGGACAGCGCCGGCGCCGGCGACGGCGACGCCGAGTCATCTGTTGCCAGCTGGACCAGTTGGTGGGTTTGGGGTTCAGGGTTTAAACCCTAGCCTAGTGAATGTGGTTATGACAAGGGTTTAGTTATCTATTGCGGGCAAGTACAAGTGCACCCCGGGCCCTCCTAACCAGCGTTTCTCACACCCCAAACCCCCAACCGACCGCCCCCAACACCCACTCCCCCCAAACCCCCAAACCCCCAAAACCCCACCCCCCAAAAGGCACCGCCCCAGCGGCGACGAGCTGCTGGACCACTTGGGCGTGTCCCTGCTGCCCCCCAACGACACATGGGTCACGCTGGAGCCTGGGCTGCAGCTGATGAGGCGCGCCTTTGCGTTCGGCCTTTTGGGGGGGCTTTGGGGCCTTGCGTTTTTGGCGGGGAGGGGAGCATGCTGGGGCCTTGCTGGCCCCGCTCGCGCCCCGAACAAAAAAACCCGCCCCGCCCCGCCCCGCCCCGCCCCAGGCGCGAGATGACGAGCGGCAACCCCGGCGGCGGCGGCGACGACAAATCCCCCATTGACACATCCGCCTCCTCCGGCGGCACGACCCACATCATAGTCGTGTCCGGCGTGAGCGCTGCAAAGGTGGACGGACTCATCGCCAAGGCGTGGGCGCACTTTCGGGAGGTGGGCCGGGGGAGGTTTTTTTTTGTTTCTGGGGCTGAAATTTTTAAGGTGTGGTGGTCTTTTGCGCGCTCTCCCCCTCTCTGCGTTGTTGCATGGGGTCGACGGGTGGTGGCCGGCTTCATTGCCAAGGCCCCAGACGCATCTCCAAACTACCCCAGGGCTGCGCCCGCCGCCACCGAAGCCGCCGCCGCCGGCGGCGCGCTCCCCCGTCCCATATCCCACATTGCCCCCAACACTGCCCCCAAGATTCCCCCAACACTCACCCAGCAAATTCCCCCCAACACCCACCCCCCCCAAACCCCCAAGGAGCGGCGCCGCAAGAAGAAGGACCCGGCGCGCTACCTCTACATGCCAGTGCCGGCCGCGGCGCCGGCGGCGGGGGAGGAGGCGGGGAGCCGCGGGCGGTGGCGCTACAAGCGGTGCGGGCGCGCGCGCGCGCGCGCGCCAACTGCTCTTGTGCTCCACCCAAACCTCCCCAAACCTCGAGGGGATCCCTTGCCCCCCAAAGCCCCAAAAACGCCCCCAAAACTCGCCCCCAATCCAACCGCAGCTACGTGCTGAGTGAGGAGAAAAAGTTTGCTTCCCTTTTCCACCCCGAGAAGCACTCCCTGCTGGAGCTGCTGGACGCCTTCTCCAACAAAACCGGGAAATTCGCGATCAGCGGGTGGGCGGGGGTTTGGGGGCGGCTTTTGGGCAGTTTTGGGGGCTGGGACGGGGCGTAGTCGTGACTGGGCTGCCCCAAACCTCAATCCTCAATTCAAACCTCGCACCACAAACCCAAACCCCAAACCCAACCCCCCCAACCCCCCGCCCCCCGCCAGCTACCCCCAAAAGCTGGGCTTCCTGCTGCACGGCCCCCCCGGGACGGGAAAGACCTCATTCATCAAGGCCCTGGCGCAGCACACGGGGCGGTCGGTCGTTTCCATCCCGCTCTCAAGGGTCCGGACCAACCAGGCGCGCGCGGGCTTGTTTGGGGCGGGGAAGGGGCAGGAGGGGGGCGGTTGTGAACACTCCCAGGTCCGACGTGCGCCCTCCGAAAAACGCAGCCCTGCCCCAACACCCCATAACCCCCCCCCCCCAAAAAAACACTCCAAAAGTTGGACCAACACCCCCCAAACACCCCAAATGACGCCCATTATTAAGCGATGGACATTATGATGGACCATCCCCTAAACCCCCTCAACACCTGAAAACACCCCCAAAACACCCCCAAAACACCAAACAACGTGTTTGGTGTTGAACACCCACCCACACCCCCAGGAGTTGATGGACATGATGATGGACCATCCCCTCCCAAACACCCTCCCTAAACACCCCAAAACGCCCCCACACCCCCAGGAGTTGATGGACATGATGATGGACCATCCCCTCCCAAACACCCTCCCTAAACACCCCAAAACGCCCCCACACCCCCAGGAGTTGATGGACATGATGATGGACCAGGTGGTGGACATAGAGGGACAGGACATGCCCGTGGCATTGCCCTTCAGCAGCAGTGAGTGGTTGTGTGTTTGTTTGGGGGGCTGGTAGCACTGCCCTTCAGCAGCAGTGAGTGGTTGTGCGTTTGTTTGGGGGGCTGGTAGCACTGCCATTCAGCAGCAGTGAGTGGTTGTGCGTTTGTTTGGGGGGCCGGTAGCACTGCCGTTCAGCAGCAGTGAGGAGTGTTTTGCTTTTTGGGGGGATTTTCCAGGGCTGGATCACTGCTTTGGGCAGCAGCGCGGGCCTGCCTTCTTAACCCTAACCCCAAACCCCGCCCCACTTCCCCGAAAGCCCAAAACCCAAACCAAACCCTGACAATAAACAACACACGCAACCCACAAACGAAACCCGCCAGCCATTTTCATCTTTGAGGACGTCGACGCCTGCAGCGAGGTGGTCATGCGCCGCGCCCCCAAGCGCGCCGCCGCCGCCGCCGCGCCGCCGCCGCCGCCGCCGCCGGCCGCGACGGAGACGACGACTGAGGTGACTGTTACCTGCGACGGCCGCAGCCGGCTGAGCATTAAGGGGCCGAGCCACGGGCCGGGGGGGGAGCCCGTCACCATCACCTCATTCGACGGCGGCGACGAGCCGCCCCCCGCCGCGGCCGCGGCCGACGGCGCCGCCGGCGACGGCGACGGCGCCGGCGGCGGCGCGGCTAACGGCGGCGAGAGCGGCGGCGAGAACGGCGCCGCGGCGGCGGCGGGCGACGGCGGGCGCGGAGAGGGGGCCGAGCCAAAGCGCGCCGCCGGCGCCGCCGCCGCGCTGCCCCGGACCTCGGCCGTGCATTTGGTCACGCGCCAGTCCTCCGTGGCGGTGCCCCACGGCGGCGGCGGCAGCGCCGGCGCCGGCGGCGGCGCCTCGGACGCGGCCGACGTGCTCGCGGGCCTCGACGCGCGCACCCTCGCCGCCGTCGCCGCCGCCGCCGGCTACGGCGCCGACGCCGCCGCCGCCGCCGCCGAGGAGGCGGCGGCCGAGGCGTACGCGCCCGGCGGCGGCGGGGGCGGCGGCGGCGGCGCCGGCGAGGGGCGGCGGGTGGCGGGGCCGGTGGGGCCGGCGGGCTACGGCGGCTGGCTGCGGCGCGGCGACGACGCGCTGAACCTCGCGGGTGGGGCAGGGGGTGGGGTTGTTTTTCAACCGCGCTTCGTCACCTTTGCCGCTTTTGCGCAGCTGCCACCGGCTTGAACCACCCCCAGGCGGCCCGCAAACCCTTCTCCCCGCGCTTACCCCGTTCATCCCCACCTTAAAAAACCAATATCAAGGCCTGCTCAATGTCCTGGACGGCGTGGTGGACACCCCCGGCCGAATCGTGGTGCTCACCTCCAACCACCCCGAAAAGCTGGACCCAGCTCTCATCAGGCCCGGCCGCATCAACAAAAAGGTGCGGGGGCGGGGCCGCCCAAATTTGGGTTGTTTGGGCTTGGAGACACCCAAACCCCGAGGGCCCCAAAGCCCGGCGTTTTTTCGGGGCTATTGCCGAGAGCTCGACGCATTGGGCGCCCGCCCAAAGCCACGCTCAAAGCGCCGAAACCCAACCTCCAAATCCCGACGCCCAAACCCTGAACCCCAAACCCACCGACCCCCAACCCCAAACCCCAATAGCCAAACCCCCAAACCCCCCCAAAACCCCTAAAACCCAGATCTACATGGGCAACATCGGCTTCCCCGAGGCGGTCGAAATGGTCAACCACTGGTTCGGCGCCTCCTGCCTCGGCCGCCCCGGCGCCGACGAGGCGGCCGCGCGCGCGCGGCTGCGGGGCGCGCTGGTGGACGGCGCGCTAAGCCCCGCGGCGCTCGAGGCGATGTGCGCTGAGCACGAAACCGCCGAGGAGCTGCTGGCGGCTCTGGAGGCCCACCCAGAGCTCGCCGCCGCGCGCGCGGCCGCCGAGGCGCGCGCGGCGGTGGTGGCGGCGGCGGCGCGGGCCGCGTCGGGCGAGGCGGGGGGGCGCAGCGGGAGGGCGGCGTGAGGGACGCGGCGCCGCCTTGTTATTCCCAGGGCTCGGCCCTTTCCCTTTTTGCTCACGAAAAGAATGCGCGATGGCTTTTCACACCAAACGCTCTGCCGAGGCGGCCCCAGTAGTTGCGGGCCCCCCCCAAACCGCCACGGATCGTGGCCCCGCCCCCTCCGATCATTCTTTGCTTTCCTTTCGGCGTGCGGGCGGACCGCCCCTCTGCCCTCGAATTGAATTCGATTCCCATTCGCCGAAAGCCAATGCCTACCTCGGCACTCTACTCGGCCGGACAGGCCAGCTTTGGAAGGCAAGGTTTTTAACGCGCTTGGCTGTTTCAAACGGTTGGCCGTTTTGCAGAGCTTGCTTGCCGTACGACCGAGTAGTGCCGACTTACAAGCTGGCTGGCCTTCACAACTGCAAAACCAGCAGACGGCAAACCCAGCACAGGCATCAAAAACGTAATACTGGCTTACCTTTGTCTTTGGGGGGGGGTGACCGCGCCCGGGTGTTGACCAAGTTCAGCATCCTGTTCATCCAGACGCTGTTCATCCAGACGCTGGCGGCGATCCCACGCAATCCCACAAAGCCCCCGCCCATCCAACCCCATGCGCTAAAAGGAGCAGCGCTTTTTTTTCTGCAAAAAGACGGCCCTGCGCAGCCACCCACGCGGCCCGAGCGCGCGCACGGCGCGGCGTCACCCGGTGCCGCCGCGCCGCGCCGCGCGACATTTTGCGGTCCTGTCCATGCATGCAGGCGTGTACAAGGGGCGTGTCAGCCTTTTAAAGCGATCGGTGCTCTCGCGGCCGTCCCGGGGGCCATTTCCAGCCGCCGCGGGCCTCGGCCTTGGATCCCCGCCATGCGGTCCACAGCAACAGCGCGCTCGACCGGGGGCGCGGCCCCGATCTCGATGCGCACACGCTGTGCGCCTCGAACGGCCCGCCTGGCGGCCGGCCCCAGCCCCCGCGCGGTCCCCGGCCGTCGCGGCCCCGAAGCGCCCCGCGCCGGCGCGGCGCCGTTCGAGGCGCGGCTCGTGCAGGCCATCGCGCTGGGAGTGGCGGGCGCGGCGCTGGTGAGATGGCTGACTGATCCCCCAGTGTTGCTCCGGGTCTGGTCGGATCCAGGTCCCCACTGCCTCGGGGGCGCGATCCGCAATGCGCCCGCCCTCCAAAGGCTGCTGCGCGGCGGCGCCGCATCGGGCCAGGAGCAGCCCAAAGCATCCATGGAATGTTTGCCCCATGCTGCGCTTGCCAAACGCCGCCGCCGCCCCCCCTCCCGCTGCTCGTGCGTGCGCAGGCCGGCGCGCCCCTCCTCCGCCCGCGCGGCGCCGCCGCGGCGCCGCTCCCGCCGCCGCCCTCGGCTGCGTGCGTCGACGGCGCGGCGCGCCCGGCGCCCAGGTTGGCGGGCCGGCGCCCCTCCACGGCTTGCTTGCAGCGAGCGGCGCGCTTTCATGCCAATGCGATGCACGCGGCAGCGGGGACACCCAGGGGTCTTTGCATGAGTAAGGCTGCATGAGTAAGGCTGCATGAGTAAGGCTGCATGAGTAAGGCTACTTGCCAAACGCCCGCCCTACCCGCCGCCGCCCCCGCCAGCCTGCCTTTTGCCAGCATCAGCGCCGACGGCGGCGGCGCCGACGCGGCGGCGCGGCGCGGCGGCGTCGCGCGCGCGCTGTGGGGCGCGGCGACCGCCCCGGCCCGCGCCGTGGTGAGAGCGCGCGCGCGCGCGCTTGTCTTCGCGCGCCTGCGCGCGCGTGATGGTGCATGTCTGAGCGTACGTGCGCACGCGCTGGACTGCACAATGGGCAGTGTTGGGTGCGGCGGCAACGGCATCGCCAGACAAAAACCAAAACCATCCGCCCCATTGAACGCCTCCCAACTCCCCCGGCCAGGATGCCCTGTTCTTCCCAGACGCGGCCGTGTTTGCGCGCGACACCGCGCGCGCGCCCGCCCCCGCCGCCGACCCCAAGCCGGCGCCCGCCAAGGGCCGCACCGGCGCCGCCGCCGCCGCCGCGGCCGCCCCGGCCCCGGCGCCGGCCGAGGCGCACGCGCATGCGCCGGCCCCGATCGCCGCCGCCGCCGCCGAGCCGGCGCCGCGCGGCACGGGCCTGGTTAAGGGCGCCTCGGCCGCCGCCGCCGCGGCGGCGGACGCCGCCTCGCGCGCCACAGACGCCGCCGGGGCGCGGGTCAGGGCGCTGGTGGCCGCCGCCTCGGCGGTGAGCGTGCCGCGGCCGTCGGACCTCACCGGCTGGCTGCACGAGAGGGCGGCCGCCTCGGCCGCGGCCGAGGCGGAGGCGGAGGCCGAGGCGGCCAACGAGCCCGGCGGCGCCCCCGGCGGCTGGCTCGGCGCCCACCCCGCCGCGGCGGTCGCCGGCGCGACGCTCGGCGTGGGCGCGGCGGCGCTGGCCGGGCTCGCGGCGGCGGCGGCCGCGGCGCGGATCGCAGGCGGCGGCGGGGCGGGGGGCTCTTCAGGTACGGCCGCTTTGCACCCGCAACCCCCGCCGTCCGCCTTGCCTGCATTGCATTCCCCCCTCCTTGCCATTGCGGATACCCCCCAACCCCTCACCCTCCCAGTCCCCTCGTGCGTCCTCCCCCCCCTCCTGCATCGCAGCCGCCGCCGTCGCCAGCTGGCCGCTGCCCATCGCCTGCTTCAGCCCCTGGCCAGACAACTTTGCAGTCCTGCCCTCCTCCCTCGCGCCGCGCCACTACGAAGACACGGCCGCCCGCGGAACGGATGGCGAGGCGGAGGGCCCGCCCCTCGGCTCAGAGGAGGCAGTCCGCGTCCGCCTCGAGGCGCTCGAGGCGGCCGTTCGCGCGGCGTCCGAGGCGGGCGGCGCGCGCCCGCCGCCCGCCGCGCTCGCCGCCGCCGCCGCGGCGCCCGCCGCCGCGCTGGGCGCGGCGCTGGGCGCGGCCGCGGCGCGCGCTGCGACGGAGGGGCGCGCGGCGACGCGCGTGGCGGCGGCCTGGGGACGCGCCATCGCGGCGCTGGGCGCGCCGGCGGCGGCGCACATGCTTCCATCCATGGCGTCCCGCGCGCTCGCCGCCGGCGCCGCGCCGCCGGCTGCCGCCGGCCGCGCGTGGGAGCTCACCCTGCTCTGCCTCGCCGACGCGATCGGCGCCGCCGCCGACGCCGGCGCGGCGGCGGCGGCGGCGCCGCAGATCGCAGACCCCCGGCGCCACCGGCTGAGCCTGGCGGAGGCGTCCGAGCTGCTGTGCTGCCTGACGCACGCCCTCGGCTCGGCGCAGCCGCTGGCGTTTGTTTCGGCGCTCTCGGGGCACCTCAAGGCGCTCGGCGCCTCCCCCGACGCCGCCGCCGCCGCCGACGCGGCGCGCGCGGCGGTGGTCTGCGCCGTGCACGCGCCGGCGACGGAGTGGGCGGCGGCCGCGCCCGGCGCGCGCCCGCCGCTGCCGGCGCCGACGCCCGAGGCCGAGGCGCTCGCGCCGGCGGTGGCGGAGCTGCTGACTCACATCAACGGCCGGGTCCCCACGCCCGAGGCGCACGCCGCGACCGCCTGCGCCGCCGCGGGCCTCGCCGCGGCGGGGCCCGGCGCGCTGGCCGCGGCACTGGCGGCGCTGCCCGGCGCGGCGGCGCGGGTCGGGCGGAGGGGCTGGCCGTGCTGGGGGCCCGTGCTGGCCGTGATCTGCGCCTTTGGCTGCGGCGCGGACATCGGCGAGGGGCTCGCCTCCGCCCGCATCCCTTACTACGGCCGCCCCACGGCGCTGCCCGACGTCCGCCCCACCCGCTCCCCGGCCGCGCTCGTTGCCGCCTCGACGGCGCTCGCCCGCGCGCTGCTGCCCGCCGTGCTCGCCGCGGGGCCCGCGTCCGCGGCGCCCCGCGCCCGCGCGCGCGGCGCGGCGCTCGCGGCGGCGGCGCTGCTCAGCTGGCTGCACGAGCTCGACGGCGGCGCCGCCGGCGCCGGCGACGCCGGGCCCGACCCCCCCCTCGCGGCCCGCCGGGAGCTGTCCGAGGCGGCGGGCGCGCTGGCCGCCGCGGCGGGCGCGCCGGCGGCGGTGGTGGACGCTCTGGAGCAGCAGTGGCAGCTCGGCGCGCGGGGCCTCGCGGGTGCAAAGGCCATCGAGGGCGGGGAGCTGCTGGCGAGGCTGGACCACGCTGCGTTCCTCGACGGCGCGCCCGCCTCGGCGCCGCCGCCGCGCGCGCCCGCCGCCTCGGACGGCGGCTACACCGGGCCGCGCGCCCCCGTCTGCCCCGCGCCTCCGGTCCCCGGCGCCCAGCCGCCGCGCGGCGCCCCGGCGGCCCTCAGGCGCCGGCCGGCCGGCTTTTCGGCGCCCGACGTGATCGCCGAGCCCCTGTCCGAGGCGGAGGCCGCGCGCGCCGCCTCGGAGGCGCTGGACGACCTCCTGTCCGAGGTTACCGGCGCGGCGGAGCGGCTGTGCCGGCGGCTCGCGCTGGACGCCGCCCTGCTTGGCCGCTGGCCGGCGGGCGCGGCGGCTGCGGGGGCGGGCGGGCGGCGCGGGCAGGCGGGCGGCGCCCCCGGTGCGGCGCCGCAGGCCGGCCGCGGGCCGTTTGCGGACGCGGCGGACGTCGCCCTCCACCTCCGCGCGCTCGCCTCGACCGCGCCGTCGCCCGGCGCCGCGCGCGCGCGGCTGCTGCCGCTGCGGCAGGCGCTGCTTCACCTGGAGCGCCTCGCCGCGCGGCTGCCCTGCCCCGCCGCCGGCTGGTTCGGGCCCGACGCCGGCGCCAAGAAGGCTGGCAAGGGCGCGAGCGCCAAGGGCGGCGACGATGGGGCCGGAATGATCTGGACCCTCCACGAGGCACTTTGGGACCCCTCCGACGCGCCGCGCGCCGCCTCGGCAGCCGCGCCGCCGCCGCCCGCGCGGCTGCTGGCGCTCGCGCTTGGCCTGCTGCCGTCGGACCGCGCCGCGTCGGCGGCGGCGCAGGCGCGCGCCCTCGCCGCGTCCGAGGCGTCTGGGCTCGCGGCGGCGGTGGAGGCGGGGGCCGCCGAGGCGTTCCCGCGGGAGCTGCTGGTCGGCCGCTGAGGGAACCAAAACCGCCCGCCGGGCCGGCCGGCCCCCTTGAGACGCGGGCCGCTGACTCATGAAACCCAAAAGAAAAGGCCTTTGGTGCTTCCCTCAGGAACAGTTCCCAGCCGCCGCGAAGGTCCCGATTTGCTTTGGCGATGTTTGAACGCCCCTCCGTGCCACAGCCCCCGCCCCCGCCCCCTGAACGCCCCCGCGCGCGGCCCAAGCGCCGCGCTTCCCTCTGCACGCCCGCCCCCGTTCACGCCTAGGGATTTTGAGGCGCGGCGGCAGGCGATGCCGCATGCGCCGCTTGTGCAAGTGTACCCACAAACAGACTGTAAACCGCACTGAAGCTGAGCTGCTCGGGGGCACCGATCTGCCCAGTGCGCACACAAAAGGAAGGGCTTCTGCGGGTTTAGGGGCTGAGGTGGATCCCCTGTCACAAGCGCACGGCCGGTCACGCTGGGGTTACATACACGCAGCGGGGCCGTCGACGCAGAAAGGTAAACAGCGCCAAAGCGGCACTCGGGGCTGGTATGGGGGGGATTGTTGGGTGCGGATGGGGGGGGAGCGTCCCAAATGGGGATCAGGGGCTGTGGTGCGGGGCGGCCGCGCCCCAAGTGGGCTGCGGCGGGCAGGCGGATGCGGGTGCACGGTCGCGCGGGCCTGCGCCCCGCGCGCCGCAACGAAACAGAGGGGGCGAGGCGAAAAAGTGCGGCAAGTGGCAGTGCTGAGGGGGGCGCAGTGCTGTCGGTCCGTCAACCCGCCTTGGCCTTGGCAGCTGCGTCGTGCTCCAGCTCCTGCGGGGTTTCGTTTTTTGGGCGTGGCCATTTTGAGGCGGTTGGCGTGTGGCCGGGCGCTGCGATGCCAGGCGCGCTCTGCCGGCCGCATTCTGCAGCGCGTGTGTTTAAGCCCCGGCCGCCATGCCAATTGCCAACCCAAGGTAGCCGCACGCCGGCGCGCGCCAAAGGCCAAGTGCCATCAGGCGCCCGGACCGCCGGGACAGTGGGTTACCCACCAGCACTGTCTTGAATTTGCGGCCGTACATTCCGTAGACCGCGGCCTGCCGCTTGAACGCCGCGAGGTCGTCCACCGCGGCGCGCCACGCCGCCTCGGCGGCGGGCGCGGCGGCGTCGGCGGGCGGGCCGGACGCCCAGCGGCGCGCGTCCTCGCGGCCCTTGCGGTCCAGGTAGCTGCAGGCAGGTGGGGGCAAAGGCGGCGGGGTTGGAGGCAGGGACGCGCTGCTGCCAGCGGGCGCGGGGCCGCACACGGGAGGCGGCGCGCTTGCGAGCGCTGCAGCGGTGCGCGCCACTCGCCGCCGCGCTGCTCCGCGCGCCCAATCGCGGAGCCCGCGCGGCCAGCGCGCTTGCGAGCGCTTAGACCGTATCGACGCGCTTCTTTCGCGGCCGGTGGGGCCCCCAAAACGCGGGATCCCGCGCCAGAACGCGCCGCACCTGCGGATGTTGTAGTTTGGGAACGTCCGCCCCAGCCGCAGGTACTGCCGCATCAGGGACCGGACCTGCGCGGCTGTCGGCATGCTGGCTGCCGTCGGCGTGTGGTGCAGGGGGCTGCGTTGGGGGATCGAGATCAGCTGCTTTCTGCAGGCAGGGACGTGTTCAATGAGCTCTCCTTTGTGGGACACGGTTTGAACCCAATTGGCCGGCTGGGCACGCAAGTGGGCCGCGCGCTGCGCCAGGGGCGGCACCGGTGCCGACTGCCGTCGTGAGCGCCGCCGCCAACCTCGTCCCTCCCCCGCTTCCCCGCTCCCCCGCCGAGATGCAGGCCAAGATTACACGGCCCGCGCAGGCGGCTGCGGGACCACAGAGGGCTCGCGCCCTCTGGGGGGGGCTCGTTTGACTCCGGGGTTGACCTCCGGAGCAGCCGCCGCACGACCGCCCCCCTGCCTCCGCCTCCTCCTCCTCCTCACCCGGGCCCGACCTTGGGGATGTCGTGGTGCTCGCTCAGCGAGGCCAGGTGCTCGTTCAGGTCCTTCATCCGGTCGCGGTACCCCTTGGTCGCGATCTTCCGCAGCCGCTCCTCCTCGAGCTTCGCCATCCGCTCGTCGCGGCGGCGCTGCGCGTCGGTGCGGCGGTCGGCGCCCTCGGGGGGCGGCGCGACGGGCGCGCCGCCGAGGCCGGAGGCCTTGGCCGCGGCGGCGGCGGCCACGGACGCGGCGCGCTGCTCGTCGTCGCCGCCGGCTGCCTCGGCCGCCTTCTTCTTTTTCTTCTTCTTCACGCCGCCGGCGGTCTTGAGGGGCTCGCCGCCCTTGAGCGTGAGCTTGCCGCCGACGAAAGACATGGCTGGTCCGGCGCGCCTGGGGTGGCCGCGCTGCCGCTCAAAGCCTCGCGGCGGCGCCGCTGCTGCAGGTGGCGCTGCTGCGGCTGCCGCCGGTTGCTGCCGATTACGCCGCGGATGGCTTGTAGGGGCGCAGGCGCGCGCTGTGGCTGCGCTGCTGCCGCGCTGCTGCCGCCGCTCCGGCGCCCGGGGGTGGGGGCGCCTTGGGAGCGGTCCGGTCCGCTGGGGCGGCGGGTGGGGCGCCTCCTATTACTGCTGCTTCTGCTGCTCGGCGAATTTGGGGTCGGCTGTGACGTAATGGTAGGCGACCAGCAGGAGCATGATGACAAAGCCCAGCCAGGACTGCGGGGGGGGGGGGGGGGGGGGGGGGGCGAGTGCGCGAGGGGTGGGCGCTCGGCCAGGAGCGCGCAGTCGCACGCTGTTACGAGCGACCACGGATGGCCTGCCCTGGTATGCACGGCTTGGCCCGCCAGCTGCATGCGGTTCAAGCAGCGGCAGCGGCAGTAGCAGTGGCAGCGGCGGCAGCGGCGGCGGGGCGGCGCCGGCAGCGTGGGCGCCGCGCGCAGCGGCGGACAGCCCAACACAGCCGGCTGCGCCGCTGCATCCCATCAAGCGCACCGTGAACTTGCCGAGGTCACGATCGTCGATCATGTTTGCGGGCAGCCTGTTGCGCTAGGCCGTGCGCTGCCAAGAAAGCTCGCGATCCGCCTGATCTGGCGCACCAAAGCCGCCCGTATCAGACGCTGGACAGGCGGTCCGATTCAAACTTGACGAAGAACGATGGGCGGGGCAGACCGGGGCGATCAGGCTGGGCGGTGGCAGCCTGTGAAGCTTCGTGCAGCACTGTGGACCTTTACAAGGAAGACGGCCGTATACAATGCGGCAGTGATTTTGCTACCGCGTACGCATTGCAGGCAGCCCCTGCTCTCTCTGCGAAACCGCCGCGCGCGTCGACACGCGCGTCGACACGCCAGCGGCAGCCGGTCGCCCAATGATGGCCCGCACCCGCCGCTGAGGGGGAGGCCCCCCGCGCGCCATGGGCAGCCCAGAGGAAGACGGCGGCGACGGCACCCTGATGCCGGCGGTGGAGGGGCAGCACGCCAAGCTGCTGCCGGCGGATGCCGTCGACAGCGCCGTTGGGCCCATTCCGCCGCGGCTGCAGCGATCGATTTCGGTCGAGGCACCCGCGCCGCCGGCGCGGGCGACGCCCTCCGTGCTGGGCCGCCTGACGGGCGGGCTCGAGGCACGGCTGCTGTCGTGGAGCGGCGGCGGCGACGGCGGCGGCGGCGCCGCGGCGGTCGGCGATCTGGCGGCTGCGGATGGCCGTGCCCCGCCGGCGGCCGCGTTCCGCGCGCTGTACGCCTCGCACGCGCTCGCACGGTGCGTGCGCCGCGCCGGCGCCTCATCAAGGCGGCCTCAAAGCGCTTGGCAACCCCGCAGCGGGGCGCTCTCAGCTGCTGTTGTGCCGCTTCACTCGACCCGCCACTGGCCTCCCTCCCCACCCCACCCCCAGCTGGGCCTGGCGCACCTGGGAGTTTGCCGTGGTGCTCATCCTGCTGCACCTGCACCCCGGCTCGCTGCTGCTCGTATCGGGCTATGGCCTGATGGACAATCTGGTCAGGGTCGTGGCGGGCGCCGCCGTGGGGCGGTACATCGACAGGTGCGTGCCCGCCCGGGGTGGGAGCCCGCAGCAGTCCGGCCCGCACTGCTGCTGCTGCTGCTGCTGCTGCTGCGGCTGCTGCTGCTGCTGCTGCTGCTGCTGCTGCTGCTGCTGCTGCTGCTGCTGCTGCTGCTGCTGCTGCTGCTGCTGCTGCTGCGGTGGCGGCGGCGGCGGCGGCGGCGGCGGCGGCGGCGGCGGCGCGCGGCAGATGCTGCCTCGCATGCATGCGTGGCGAAGCTTGCCCCTGCATTAGGGATCGAGCCGCGGGCTTCCCATATCGCACGCATGACGCGAATGAACGCGTGCGCCGCGCCATCGCCGCGCCGCAGGACCGAGCGGCTGCCCGGCGCGACCGCGATGTACCTGCTGCAGAACGGCTGCATCCTGACGTCAGCGGCGGCGGCGGCCGCGCTGATCTGGCTGGCCCGCGGCGGCGGGCGCGTGGCGCCCCAGGTTGGTGCTGGTGGCCGCGCCGCGCCGCGCAGGCCAACCGCTCGCACGGCGCACGCAACCGGCCCGCACCGACTGGGGTTTGCGCCAGGATTGGAAGCTAGATCAGAGATCCGGAGGCAAAATCTGAACCAAAGCCGCCTGATCTAATCCCGCCGCGCAGATCTACTGGCCGCTGATGTGCGTGGTCGTGTTTGTCGGCAGCAGCGGCAGCGTCGGCTCCGTCGGCGCCGCCGCGGCGGTGGAGCGGGAGTGGGTCAAGGCGCTGTGCGGGGGGGACACGGCCCTGCTGTCGCGGGTCAACTCGGGTGCGCGGCGCACGGGCCTCGCGGGTTTGCATGGGTGCAGGGCGGCTGGGCGTATGCAGGTGCTTGCGGGGACAAGCAGTGGGCACGCGCGCGGGTGGATGAGGCAGCCAGCATCTGCACGATTGGACAAGTGCATGCCCTTTGAGACCAGTCGTCTCCTTTGACCCCCCCCCCCCAAAAAACTGCCCCCCGCCAGTCATGCGCGCCATCGACATGCTGTGCCTGCTGCTCTCCCCAGCCGCCGCTGGCTTCCTCATGACTTTTGTTGGCATGCTGCCCGCCGTGGCGGCGATCTGGGTGTTCAGCGCGGTGGCGTGGCTGCCCGAGTGCGCGCTGCTGCGTGTGGCGCACGCGCTGGCGCCGGAGCTGAGGTGCGGGCGGGTCTGCTTTGCAAAAGGGCTGCTCCTGCGGACTGGCCTTGCCACCACAGGGGCTTCCACACCGCGCTCAAGCATGCATGGCGCAAGCAGCGCTCTGGCATCGCCGTGGGGTGCAGCCGCCCCGGCCTGCCCCAGGGGCAGGCACAGCCAAACCGCCCGCGCCCCCGCCGCACCGCCCGCCTCGCACAACAGGCGGCCCAAGACTGCGTCGGCCGCGCCCGCGCCGCCGCCCCGGAGCCGCATCCCCTTTGCCGCCCTCGTGGACGGCTGGGGTCTATACATGGCGCAGCCCACGCTGCTGCCCGCGCTCGCGCTGGCCCTGCTTTACCTTACTGTTCTGTCGCTGGGGTTCCTGATGACCGCATTTCTCACCTTCAACGGAATGAACGAGGCAAGCCGCCGCGCCGCAGCGCACTGATGGTCCACATTGCATGCCGCCGCCGATCGCAGCTTGCGGTCGGCACGCCCCTGGCGCGGCTGCACCAGATCTCGCGCTTGACCGCCAGCCCCGCGCCCACAACGCCGATCGCACCGCGGTGCACAAAACGTCGGCAAACCCACCAAACCCGCTAATCCCCCGCCAGGCGAGCCTTTCCGTATTCCGCGGCGCAGGGGCCATCTCCGGCCTCCTGGCGACGTTCATCTTCCCGCGCCTGCACGCCGCCGCCGGCCTCGAGGCGTCCGGCTGCGCCGGCATATCGTGGCTCAACGCCTGCCTGCTCGTCGGCGCAGTGCCGACCGTCGCGGCAACCCTCCTTGGGACCCCGCTCGGCGGCGCCGCTGGCGGCAGCGGCGGCGGGCCGCCGCCGCCGCTGCTGCTGCTGCTGCTGTGCGGCCTCGTGGCGTCGCGGCTGGGCGTGTGGCTGTTTGACTTGGCCGTGTCTCAGCTTCAGCAGGAGATGGTGCCTCCCGACGAGCTGGGTGAGTTGAAGAAGGACGGCCCCGCCTTTTCTCTCGCTGGGGCTTCCACCGCGCCAGGCCTGGCCATCAGCTCGGCGGCTCGCTGTGCTGGTGCGCGCCGTCCGCCGCCGCGCGCGCCGATGGCGGCCCCGCCCCTCCAACGCTGCCGCCCTCCCCCGCCGACCGCCCCGTCCCCGCCCGCCGCGCCGCCGCGCGCAGGCGCCGTCAGCGGCGTCCAGTCCAGCATGCAGAGCCTTTTCGAGATCGCATCTTTCGTCGCCGGCTCTGCCCTGCACCGCCCCGACCAGTTTCACTGGCTCATGCTCGGCTCCTGCTGTGCTGTCGCGTCCGCGGGGCTTCTATACCTCGCATACCTGGCGCGGCACCGGGGCGGGGAGGGCGGCGGCTGCTGCGGCGCGGCGATGCGGCGGCTGGCGGGGCGGCGGCAGCCGTACGCGCGGCTGGGAGAGGGCGGCGGCGGCGGCGGCGGGGCGGTAGGCGGCGGGGCCGGCGGCGGCGGGGCCGGCGGCGGCGACGGCGTGTGATGCAGGTTATTCCAGAGGGCACTTTGTACCTCCTCCCGTGCGCGCTGCAACACGCGCGGCCCATTTTTTGCCTGATCGCCAATGCAACCCAATCCCTCACTGCAGCCGACAACCCCTTGAAGCTCATCCGCCCTTGTAAGCGGCGTCCTGCTCACACCCAGCCAGCCCAGGGTCAGATCAGCCATGCGGCAGTCCAGCGTCTGCAGCGGCCGTGGGATCTCCCCCGCCGCGCGCAGCGCGCGTGCAGCGCGGTGGGAAAATGGCCTAAGAATATCGTGCGCCGGGGCGGGGCGGAACAGGGGCTTGGCCGCAGGGGCGTGGCCGCAGGGGCTTGGCCGCAGGGGCTTGGCTGCAGGGGCTTGGCCGCGGCGCGGCTGGCCCGACGCCGCGACCCCCACTTGGCCAGTGGCGCATCCTCCCACGACGTCGATGGTACCGGTCTCATCAACTGAAAGACCCTCCCCCCTTCCGCCCCGGCGCAACCGCACGCAGGCGCTGACCATCCACTTTCTGGGTGTCGGCAACTCAAACGGCCAAAACCTGGTGCACACAATCGACACCGGCAGCGGCCTCCTCCTGAAGAACTGCGGCGGCGCGCCGTTCTGCCCTAAAAAGCACGGCAAGCTCTTCACCCCCACTAAATATTGGGACGGCTGCCTCAGCGGCCCCACCTGCGGGTACGCTGCCGGGTTTAGCCCCTCGCCGGCAAACGTTTTCGATGGGGTGTACATCCTCAGCAACCCGCAGACCGGGGCGCCCACCTGCAACTTCAGCGTCATCCTCGAGCCCAGCAACAGCCAAGGCAGTGAGTTGCACTCTTTTTCAATCCCCCTTGCGCGCTCGGGGCCTAAGCCACGCGGGAACCCCCACCCACTCACCGCGGCGCGCTGGAGGCGGGGGCGCGTCCCGGGCAGCAGCAGCCGCCCCGTTCATCCAGCCCCCGCGGTCCCGGCGGCCCCACCTCCTCCTCCTCCTCTGCCGCCGCCGCCGCCGCGCAGACGGGCCCGTCGCCACGGATTCGATGAACCTTTTCAACGTCACGCCCAAAGTCAATGCCAAGGCGAAGGGCAAGCCCGTGGTCGAGCTGCCCTTTGCGCTCGTGGCCTGCACCTGGACGGGCGACAGATACGTCACAGGCAGCGACGTGAGCCGGCGGCGGGGGCTGGGCGAGAGGGGAGGCGGCGGCGGCAACGGTGGCGCGCAGGAAGGCGGCACCATGAGTCGCGGCGCGCCGCTTGCACTCGCCTTGCTCTCCCCCCAAACACACCACCACCACCACCACCACCACCACACACGCTCTCCTCTACGCCCTGGCAGCCCTGCATCTTCCCCACGAATGCTAGCCAAATCGACTGCGGCCAGCAAGGCAGCGGTGGGTGGCCGCGCGGAAGGAAGGCCGCGCGCCGCGGCGCCCCACCTCGGCCGCCTGCATGGCCGGGGCCTGCAGCGGCCAAAACGCCCTCGGCTCGCAATCAGCAGCGGGGCGCCCTCCCAACCCGCGAGCCCGCCGCCACCCTCACGCCGCTCCCCCGATGCGTGTGCCTCGCGCGCACGCAGGCGAGGCGGGGCACGACCGAGACATTGCAAGCATCCCCACAATGATTTTCAACAATGGGCTCGTGCCGTACGACGCCTTTGCCATGTGCCAGGTGCGGGGAAACCGATGCGCTGCCATCCGTCAACCCGACACGGCTGGGTGAATAGCATCGTGCCTGCACCCGCGCTCTCCGCTGCTACATGCACGCTAATCGGCCACCCGCCCGCTTTCCCCCGCCGCCTGCCCGCGTGGCTCTGCAGTTCGATCAGGCTGAGACCTCCCAGATGAGCTGCAAGGGCAACAAGCTGCGCAACAGCTACATGGTAGGGGGGGGGTCGCCAATGGGGCCGCCAATGGGAAGGCCGATGGGGAAGGCCGGGCACCCTCGGCCGCGGCGGTCCAACCCGCTCTGGCCTCTCACCCGCCGGTGCAAGCCCGCTGACATCAGCGCCCCGTGCCAGCGCACACAGCGCAAGGCGCACAGCGCTCAGCGCCGCCGAAATGGCGGCTCAAAGCGCCAAGCATAAACTGCCTCCCTCGCCGCCGCCGCGCCCCGCCAGATCTACGGCAACGCAGTGCCCGCGCCGGCGCCCAACGTCACGCTGCAGCAGGTGCCCTTGCTGACCCCCACAGAGCTCAGCGGCCTCCTCAGCTCGGGGGCCATCCAATGGAGCCTTTACAACCAGAGCAGGTGCGCCCGCGCGCGCCGGCGAGCGGCGGGGGGGGGGGGGGGGGGGCGGGGGGGGGGGGTTGGGGGCCGCCTTCCACCCGCGGATGGGCTGGACCAATCTGGATTGGTGCTGCACCTGCTGTGTGCTCGCCCGCGGGGGAGGGGGTCCCCTTTGGCAGGAGCAGCAGCCAGCGCTCGGCGAGCTGCGCCCCCCATCCTCATCCCCCCTTCCCCCCCCTCCCCTCACCTTCCCCCACCTTCTTACCCCCCAGGATGGACACCCGCTACCTCGCTGAGGTGGAAAACATCGTCATTAAAGATTGGGTCAGCAACACCGAATGGGCCAATATCAAGTACGTTGAGGGGGGCAACATTGTCAACCTCGACACCGGTGAGGCTGGGCACGGCACTCGTTGACCGAGGGTTGACCGGGTTTGACTGCAGCTGCCTGAGGTCGTTTGGCGCGGGGCGCCCGGCCCCTGGCTTTGGCTCCTCCCGCGCCGCGCCAGGCGGCGCTGGGCGTTGGGCGTGGGGGCGGCGCCGGCCAACCACGCCGACCTGTTGCTTCACCGCGCCGCGCCTCTCGCCTCCTCCCATGCAGGCGCTTACATGGCTCTGCAGGTGGGCAAGGACGCCCACGATGCCTTCGTCTCCGCGGTCAAGGCGCGCGTCGCGCAGCTCAACGGCACCGACGGCTTCGACATCGTCCGCTGCCCCTCCGGCAAGGACGGCCGCCCGATCTGCGGGGGCAACGCCAACCCGGTGCGCGGCGCGCGCTCGTGCCGCCGGCGCAAACCCGTCGTCCGCGGGGCCGCGCGCCCCGCGCCCCGCGCCCCGCGCCCCGCGCTCCGAACCCCTGCCATCCATCGCGCGGCGGCTGCTGCGGCTTGCCGCGGTCCCCCCCCCCCCCCCCCCCCCCCCCCCCCCCCCCCCCCCCCCCCCCCCCCCCCCCCCCCCCCCCCCCCCCCCCCCCCCCCCCCCCCCCCCCCCCCCCCCCCCGCTCGCTCTTCCGCCCCGCCGCCGGCCGGCGCCCCAGCCCTGTATGCGCCTTCCCCTCCCTCCTCCGGCAGCCTAAGCAGCCATTCGGCAGCCGACCCCGCCGCTTCCACAAACACAGTCTCGGATGGAGGCCGCCGGCTCAGAAACGGTTTTTCTTCCCCCGCCGCGCCCCCTTGCCGCAGGACCCCGACACCGGCTGCCTCATGATCAACGTCCCCAAGCAAAAGAACGCCAGGGAGCAGGAGGCCGCCGCGGCAAAGGCGTCCGAGCTGCTGGCGAAGATCTTCCCGACAATGACTGCGACCTTTACCAACGGCGCGACCGCCACCCTCACGACGGCGACGCCCTCGAACGAGTGCAAAAACAAGGCCGTGCTGTACTGCTCCTACCCCTCCGCCTCCAATGGCGGCATTGTCACCAACCTCTGGTGGGCGGCGGGCGGGGAAAAGGGGGATGCGAGGCAGGCGGCGCGGGGGTTTGTACGTTTGCGGCTGGCGGCTGTGGGGTGCGGCTGTGGACGGAGACTGTCTGCCTGCTGTCACTCAATGTGTCTCTCAGCCAGCCCGCCCCTCGCCCCGTTTGCACCCCGCCCCTCCTCCAGGTGGGCCAACACCTTCTTCAACGACCGCTTTGTGCAGTTTGACCGCAAGGAAAACGTGGTCAACTTCTCGCCCCAGGGCGTCAACGCGTGCGCCAGCGGCTTTGTCGGGGTGGCCTAGATAAGAAAGGGATCCGTCACATATGCAACCGCTTTTGGGGCTCGAAACGGTCTTGCGGGTTTATGCAAGGGATGTCACATTTGACTAAAGCCATGCTATTGCCTACCGGTACTCTGCGATCCCGTTTCACACTTGCGGCCGCAAGCGGCCTGCCGACGCGTGCGAGTGCAAAGGCTGGCCGGCGCACGCTGCCACCCTTTAGCAGCGCCTGTCAATTCCCCCAGGTGGTGCCCGCCGAGCGCCACCAGCAACACGCACACAAAATCCACACACTCTCAACAACCCCTGCCTCTGCCCCCCGCCGCCGTTGTGAGCTGTGCGGAGTTGCCTTTGGTGTGCGCCCGCCCGCCCCGGCGCACCACCACAGAGCTGCCGCCAACACCGAGGGTGCTCAGCTTCCCCTCGCCGCGGAGAGCCGTGAATACGGCTGGCTACAATGATCATTCCGGGCAATGTGCACACTGATGAAGCTTTTTGCCAAGCTGTTGCATCCGTCGCCGCAGCAGCGCTGCTCTAATTGGGTCGGCTCTCTTCCGGCCCTTTCTTTGCGGCCTTTGCCTATGGTATTCTTGCCTCGATGCCCGTTTTGTGCCCCCGCACCTGTTGAGGGGGCACTTAAATGCACTCGCCGTTTGCGGCTTATGATGACCAACCAACCAGCACTGCCACAGCTCACAACCCGCGCTGCCCGCATCCGTCCCTCGGCGGTTGTCCGCCCCACATGCTCGCGCCCTCGAATTGCCTGGAGTATTGTAATATGTTGCGCCAACAACCTTGGCTTGCGGGTCTAGGCCCTTGCCTGCAGGCAGTGCAGCATCAAATGGGATGCAGCTGCGCAGAATGAAACGACGGACGGCCCAGGGAGGTGCTCAGATCTGATTTGGCGGCGCGCGCAGTCCAGCTGCGGCCCTGGCCGCTGCAGCGGTCCTGGCCTCCGCGCCGGCCTCGCGGGCTTGAGATCTTTTCCTTCCTCGGCAATTCTCCAGCTCGCAAATCCTCCCGTCCCGTAACTTTCCGGCTGGCCTCCGGGCTCGGGGGCGGCTCTAAATAGCTGCGCTTCCCCCTCAGCGATTGATTTAACCGGCAAAGCCGCGCGCGGATCAGCGTTTCAGCAGCCGGCCAGCAGGTCCCAGATCGCCGCCGCGCGCGCCGCCGCCGTCACCGCCTCGCGCCCCGCAACGATGGTCCGCCGCCGCACGAGCGGCGCGGCAGGCGGCGCCCTGGCGGCGCTCCTGCTTTTGGTGGCCACGAGCGCAGCAGGTGGGCCTCGCTGGGGCCGGCGCGCCGCCGCCTCGCGCGGCGCTGCGCGCGCGCCGGGGGCTGGCGGGAGCTGGCGACATCACCCCGCCGACCCTATCGCCCTTCCTGCCGCCCCTCAACCCAACCCCCCCCACTACGGCACCCGCCGCGCCGCGCAGGCGCCGCGCGCGCGCCGCCGGGCGAGCCCGCCGTCGCCGCCGTGCTGCTCGCCGCGCAGCGGGCGGCGGGCGCGGCGGCCTCCCCATCACCCCGCCCCGGCCGCGCCCCCGGCGCCGCGCCGCCCGCCGCCGCGCCGCCGGCGGCGCCCGCCGCTCCGGCCAACGCGTCTGCGGGCGGCGTCTGGGCCTCGGCCCCGGTGTGCCCCACCGCGCCCAACCGCACCAACTCGGTCGAGGTGGGTGGTCTGTGGGGGGATGGGCTGTGGGGGGCCAGCCGCACGGAGTCCTCGTGAGCGCGCGCAGCCGGCGGTTTCCTGCTGATGAGCGCGCAACGAGCCGCGTCAGCCGCCGCGGAGCCGCCGTTGCTGTCAGCCCCGCAGCAACTGCCGCAGCAACGCCTGCGCTGACGAAGCTGGGTTGAGCCTTGTCAACCACCGCCGCCGCCCCAAAACCCTCGCCTCCAAACACGCCTGCCACATCAGGACCGTGACTACCGCCTGTGGGGCGCCACCGCCAACGGCACCTCCTGCGCCTACAAGGCCCCTGACGCCACCGCCCTCTACTACCCTGGCTACAAGCGCAGCAGCTGGGAGGGCGCCCCGCCCTGCCGCGGCGCGGCGGGTGGCGCGGGCGCCTCTGCCCGCAAAGACACGGAGGGGCGGCTCTGGGGCTGGCAGGACGACGCGCCCTGCGCCTACAAAGGCAATTCCACGGCCTCCAGGGCCGCGGAGGAGCAGCCGGCCTTCATCAGCAATGTGACCGCCCCCCCTTCCGTGCCGTCCGAGGCGGCCGGCGCGGTGCCGGGCCCGCGCCCGCTGCCCGGCGCCGGCGGCGGCGCGCCGGCGGCGCCCAACTCGACCGCCGTCGGCGCGTGCTCCGGCGGCGCCGAGTCTGCGGAGTGCCTTTATGCGCCGTGCGCGGCAGTGCAGTGCGCAGAGGGTTACAGCTGCGTGGATGACTACTGTGGGGGCTGCACGGCCTGGTGAGGGGTGTTTTGTCATGCTGTGACTGATTTGAAGTTCAATTCGCTTTGCCCTCGGCAGGAATGGGGCAACTAACAGCCTGCGCCACGCGTCAGTGCTGCTGCTGCATGCCCCGGCACATACAGACAGCGCTCGAATGCACAGCCTGAAAGCAGCATCACCCCCCCTCCCCAAACCCCAGGTGCGTCAAGTCAGAGGAGGCGCCCGCCGCGAGCCCCGCGCCAGTCCCCGTCGCTGCCATGGCCGTCAGCCCCGCGCCCGGCGTGGCCGTCAGCCCCGCGCCAGTGGCCGTGGCCGTCAGCCCCGCGCCCGCCGTGCCGGTTAGCCCTGCGCCCGCCGTGGCCGTCAGCCCCGCACCTGCCGTGGCCGTCAGCCCCGCGCCGGTGGCCGTGGCCGTCAGCCCCGCGCCGGTGGCCGTGGCCGTCAGCCCCGCACCCGCCGTGGCCGTCAGCCCCGCGCCCGCCGTGGCCGTCAGCCCTGCGCCCGCCGTGGCCGTCAGCCCCGCGCCCGCCGTGGCCGTCGAGAGCCCTGCGCCGGTGGCCGCGGCCCCCGCCCCGGCCCCTGCGCCTGCGCCCGCCCCGGCCCCCACCCCCGCCCCCGCCCCCGCGGCCGGCGCGCGCCGCCGGCTGAGCCAGCAGCAGAACGCCAGCTCCCTGGCCGAGGCGATCGCGCGCGCCATCAGCGCGGGCGACACGTCAGCGGCGGCGCAGGCCATAGCCCAGGCCAGCGCGGCGGGCAACGTGGGCTCGCTCGCGGGGGCCATCGCGCAGGCGGTCGCCACAGGTGCGCTGGGGCCGAAACAAATGCAGGATAGCCTGGCAAGGCCGAAGAACGTCTGCCATTGCTTAGGCCTCTCGAAGCTGCTTGCATGTATAAATGCGCAAACCCACCCAAACCCCCAGGCAAGACCCAGACCGTCGCCAGCGCGCTGGCGCAGGCCGCGTCGCAGGGCGGCGGCAACGCCTCGGCCATCGCGCAGGCGGCCGCCACCGCAACATCGGCCGGGCCGCAAACCCGGGTGCGCCTCTGCCGCCGACGCCGGTGACACATGCCTGCTGACCGCCAACCACCCGCGGGTGTTTGTGCCCCGCCGCTCGCTCTGCTCAAAGGTTAAACCCCGCAATGCGCGCGCACCGCAACTGAAGCACCGCGCGCGCGCTCGCCCGCGGTGCGCGCAGGGGCCGGCGGCGAGCAACGTGGCCAACGCGCTGAAGAGCGGGGACACCTCCTCGCTCGCCAACTCCCTGGCCAACTCTTATGAAGGTGGGGAAAGGCGGTGTTTCGGCTTGCGAGGGAGCAAGGGTCAGGGATTAGTGGGGGGTGCGCACCATCCAGCCGCTGTCTCGGCCGGGCAGCGCCGGGGTGGCGGTGCCAACGCGTGATCCAGCGCCTGGGGGCATGGCGTGCGCAGTAGCCCGACAGCTGTGATGCTTGTGCAATGCGCAGCAGCTGAAGACCACAGTTCCAGTTTCACTAGGCCAGGCGCGCCCTGACCGCGCACCGCCCCGCCTCCCACGCACCGTTGACCGCAGGCTCTGTTACCTCGGTCGCCCAGAGCAACAGCGGCACCATCACCACCGCCTCGGCCGACGCCGCGGCGGCGGCCTCCGCCGCCGTCCGCGCGGCCTGCGGCCCGGAGGGCGCGCAGGCCGCCGCCGCCGCGCTCGCGCGCGCCGTCGCCAACGCATCGGCCACCGCCTTTGCCCAGTCCCAGGCCACCGTGACCGTCCGCGGCTCCGGCTCGGGCTGCGCGAGCGGCGCGGCGAGCGCGGCTGCGGTGTCGCGCGCGGTGGCGCGGTCGGTGTCCGAGGCGCTGGCCAACGCGACGGGCGGCTGCGCGGCGGTGCAGGCGCGCGCGCGCGCCGAGGCGATCGCCGAGGTGCGCTTGGGGGCGGGGGAGCGGGCGATTGGCTGTTGCCTCGATCAGCGGGGGCTCTGGCGGTCCGGACCTCGCTTGCGGCATGTCCGAGGCAGGCCTGCAGTGGCGGAGCGCCCCTGGCTTTGGCAGGGGTGTCACAAGCTGCCTGCAGCAGGTCTGGCCAAGACCAGCCCACCTGAGCCCCACAACACCTCCCTGCCAAATCCACCCCCGCGCCAGGCCATCGCCAATGCGACTGCATCCGCCTCGGCGCAGGCGTGCTCCACCGGTGAGCGCGTGGAGCATGCTGCTTTCCTGCGTGTCCCAGTCCGCGCTCTGCATGCCTGCGTGTTAACTGGTCAGCCTCTGTGCCAGCCGCATGTCCACACTGCAAGCCCGTTGTCAACCCTAGAGCTGCCCACTTCCCCCGCCCAAAACGCGCTCGCAGGCGGCACCGCGGCGGCCAGCGCCCATGCCGTGGCGCAGGCGGTCGCGAGCTCGACGCAGGAGTCGTTCGCGCAGGCCCTCGCCGCCGCCGTTTCGTCCGACTGCAACGCCTGCGGCGGCGCGGGCGCCCCCGCCCCGGCGGCCTCGCCCGCCCCCGCCGCGCTGGCCGAGTCGGTGCCCGCGGGGCCAGCCGCGGGCGTCGCCTCGCCGGTGCCGCGGGCGCGCGGCGGCGCGCAGACCCTCGCGCCGCAGACGCCGCCGCCGCGCTGCGTCGGCGTCACCCAGCGCGACTGCTGCACGCGCGGGCCCCAGGAGACCTCCTGCCGCTGCGTCGGCGGCTGGTGCCGCATGACGCGCGTGAGCCCCAGCGTTTGGAGGAACGCCGTCAGCGGCCAGGAGTGCAGCTGCTAGGCTTCCACTGCTGGGCCCTCCGGCTGCCTTTTTGTTTGACCGCGCAACGCGTTTTGGGGGGTTTTGTGCCGCGCCGCGCCGTGTGGCGCCGCGCGTTGCCGTGCTATCCGCGGGCCCCGACGGCGGCTTGCGAGGTGTTGCGAGCAGGGTGTTACGGTATGAGCGGCGGCGGAGCGCGCCGCACGTTGCATCTGTCCTCACTGTTTAGTAAGGCGGCGGCCGTGGCTCGCACTGCTGGGGGGTTGGATGAAAGGCAGTCGCGCGCGCCAGCAGGGCGTCGGCTTGGCGGCAGCGGTGCGGGCACGCGGTTGCAAGCCGGAGGCGCGCAGCTTGGCCAGGGATGCGAAAGACCGAATCGTTTACAAACAAAACGTGCCACGTCACTCGCCAGATCAAAACAAGCGCGTCGTTTGACCTCTGGCACGAGCGTTTGACCCCAGTCCGAGCGCTTTTCAGCGCGGAAAAGAGTGCCAAAAGCGTTGTAGATCGCGATCGCGACCCCCTCTGTCCTGCCGTGGCGGCGCTGCGCTGCGCGTTGCTGCCAGCAGGCCGCTTGCAGCGGTGGTGCCGCCGGCTGCCAGCTGAGCTCAGGCGGGGCGCCATGTACGGCCGCACAGTCTTCCCGCCCGGAACCCCGCACTTTGCGGCCGAGCTCGGCAGCGTCGCAGCGCTGCAGGCGCTCGAAGCGGAGGCGGCGCGCGCGGGCTCGCCGCGCGAGCTGCTGCTGCAGGCGCGGGACGAGATCCTGCATGCGCAGCCGCTGCACGTGGCCGCAGACGGCGGCAGGCTGGAGATCGTGCAGGTACGGCTTGCCAGGCGCCCATGCGCCTGCGCATGCCGCATGCACGCATAGAGTCAGCTTGCGCCCCTGCGTGGGGCTTCCCCCCGCTGCATGCGCACAAACCCAAGGGGCCATGGCCCCCAACAACCCGCATGCAGGGCCGCAGCTGACGCGCGCGCTCTCAGCATGCCCCCTGCACTGCGCGCTCGCCGCCCCCACCGGCAGTACCTGGCAGCGAAGGGCGTCGACCTCGACGCCGGCGACGGCGGCGGCGTGACCGCGCTGCACCTGGCCGCGGCGCGCAACCACGCGGCAGTCGTGGCGGCGCTCCTGGACGCAGGTGGATGGTTTTTTGTTCTGGCTGGCAGGCATCACCCAACCTGCTCCCCTGCATGCGGACCGCTGGAGGCCCTATAGTGCCGTGTAGGCCAGGCGCTGTGCGATGGAAACTGGCAGAGGGGCCGCCGTGCGCAGGCTGACCGATCCCCGCCTGTCGCCGGCCCCCTTTCCCCCCGCCAACCGCAGGCGCGAGCGCGGCGGCGCGCGACGCGTCCGGCGACGAGCCGCTACACTGGGCCGCCACAAAAGGCCACGTGCAGGTGATCGAGCAGCTGCTGGACCGCGGCGCCGCCGAGGTGGACGCGCGCAACGCGCAGGGCTGGACGCCCGCGGCGCGCGCCGCGTACTGCGGGCGCGTCGCGGCGCTGCGGCTGCTGCTGCGGCGGGGCGCGAGCGTGCACGCGGCCAACGCCGACGGCATGGTGCGCGGCGCGGCGGGGCGGGGCGCGTGATTTATTTCCTTTCCCCCTGTGTGCCGCTGCCAATGGATGGTCTGCTGGCCCCAACACCTCAACCCCCCGCCGAGCCTGGCTGACACCCCAACCCCAACCCCACCCCAAACAACCGAACCCCAGACGCCGCTGCACTTGGCCACGAAAAACAACCAGCTGTCGGCGATGGAGGTGCTGCTGGCCCACGGCGCGCGCGCCGACGCGGCGGCCGCCGACGGCTCGACGCCCTGGACGCTCTGCGTCGGCGGCGGGGCGCGGGACATTTTGGGGGAGCACGCGGCGGCCAAGGCGGCGCAGCAGCGGCCGCAGCAGCAGCGGCGGCGCCAGCAGCAGGAGCGACAGCCGCCGCCGCAGCCGCAACCGCCGCCGCAGCCGCCGGCGGAGCCGGGGGCGCCGCAGCGGCGTGGCGCGGCGGCGGCGGGCGCGCTGCTGGCGCCCGCGGACTGGAGCGCCGGCGCCGCCGGCGCCGCGCGGCCGAGGAGCGGCCACAGAAAGTTCCTGGACCGGTACGAGCTCGCAAATGCGGGGCTGTTTGGGCCGTAGCGGCGCAAGAATCTCTCAGAAGCCCAGTGCCGCCGCCATTCGCGAGTTTCGTAACCTTTTCAGGAGTCCTGAGGCCCGATCGAGTTGCTGTTCTCAAGGCTGGTGGGCCAACACACCCAAACGGCAAGGGCCGCCACTGCTTTTACTTTATACAGAGAGCACCGCCCCGCGCATGTGGGGGTGCAGTCGGGCGATGGGACACAGGGATGATGCAGCGTCCGGCGGCAGGGGGGACTCCTAAAGCGCACGGACCGCTGCCCGCGAGCTGAGGGCGAGCGGGAGGGGCCGCCGCGCCGCGGCGCGGCGCTGCACCGCAGCGCCCCCGGCATTGCGCATGCGCATGTGCATGCGGGCGCGCGCATGCATGCGAGCAGGTGCATGCGGTGGTGCAGTGCAGTCGAGCGCGGCGCGGCGTGGCGCGCGGAGGGGCAACGAAAGGTGGGAACTGGGGATGGGAGGGGTGCCTGGTTGGGCAGGGCCCAGGCGGGCCTGCCTGGCCGTGGCGCGCGCGTACATGATACATGCGCCCAAGCGCGCGCCGCCGCCTCGGACAACACAACGCGGCCGCGCGCGCGCGCCCGCGGCGGGCGGGCTCAGCGCGCCGCGTGCCCGCAGCAGTCGCGGCAGCAGCAGCCGCTGCCGCAGCAGCAGCCGTCGCCGCCGCAGCAGCAGCCGTCGCCGCCGCAGCAGCAGCCGACGCCGTCGCCGTCGCCGCCAAAGGTGTTCTCGCCGCTGTAGGTGATGTACAGGAAGCCTTGGGGCGCGTTTGGGGGTGGCGGGCGGGGGTGTTCGTTGGAGGGAGCGTTGGGGGAACAGGGCACCGTGCTATTGCGTTGTTCTAAAAACACTTTCATTTCGAGCACCCCAAAGGGACGAGGCCTCCCTCTGACCTTCATGAGTAACCCATGCGCGCTGCAAACGCACACAAACACTAAGCAAGCGAGAACAAAAGGCAACTCCACCCACCGTCCTCGTCCTTGTGGTCCTCGTAGACAGAGGACATCAGCGCCGCGGTGGGGGGCAGCACGTTCTTGACGAATATGAAGATCGCCTTCTCGGGGCTGAGCTTGATGCGCTTGCGGATTACGTAGACAAACTGGCCCACGGTCAGGTCGGCGGGCACCAGGTACCTGCCGGGGGGAGGTTTTGGGTTTGGTCTTGTTGTGGGGGGTTGGGTTAAGGGGGGCGTTTGTTGGGTGGGGTGTGACCCCGGGTGGGCGGGTGGGGTCGTTCAAACTGGGGGTTGTGCCGCACGCATTCGCAATGCCAGCCCCTCGGCAAGCCCACCGCGGCGCGGCAGCTGAAAAGGTGGCTGCCACAAAACAGGCGAAAAAAACCCAACACCCCCCCCCCCCCCACTTTTTCTTGTCAATGTCGGGGATGTCCGACTTCTCAGCGCGCTCCACGATCACCTGGGGAGCCGTTTGTAATGGTGTCATTATGTGATTGGGTTTGCCGACGACCGCTGACGAGCGCTGTTTGGTGGCGCTGTTCGCTGGTCTGACCGTCTGAGTGTCCCGGCCGTGTGCGCGCGGCGGCGCTGTGCCGCGCTCCTCGGTTGCCGCTGCAGCAAAGGTGTGCGACCGCAAACCGAAAGAAAGCGTCAACGCCCGACGGCCGCCACGACTAAACCCACCGGCACGCGGTCCGGGTACTTCTCCCGGATCCTCGACGCCTCGGCGGCGCGCTTCTCTGCGGGGCGCGGCGGGGCGAGGCAGATCAGCGCGCGGCCGAACTGTGGCAGGGGCCGCGGGCCCGGGTGGCGGCGGGGCGGGCGCCGCGGGCGCAGCTGCGGGCGCAGCTGCGGGCGCAGCTGCGGGCGCAGCTGCGGGCACGTGCGGCTTCGCGCGGCCTGATGCGCTGCGGACGCCGCGGGGAGCGCCGTCCGCCCGCGCGCAGCCGGGGCGGGTCCGCGGCCGCCCGCCCGCGGAGCGGGCGCCAGCGTCGCCGCCGCCGCCGCGGCTCGGCCCCACCCACGCCGCCGCTGCAGGCGTATGCGCCGCGCTCGCGCGTTCCCCGGGGTCGCAATCGCATATGCATGCTCCCTCGCGCGGGCGCCCACCGAGCGAGTGCTCCTGCCGGAAGCTCGGCGCCATCTTGGTCCTATCCAGGCTCGCGCGACGAGTCGCGGGGTTATATGGGCGTTAATACGGCGTCCGCGGGGCGCGTTGGGCGCGTTGGGCGCGGCTTCGAGGCGGGCTTTCGCGACGAGCGCCGCGGGCTGGACAGCGCGAAATCCGGCGGCACGCTGGTAAAAGACAATGCGCCTTCGATCGCGTCCCGATCCATGCGGCGCGCGCGGTGCGGTGTCGCCGCCGACCGCCCCAGTGCCGCGCCCGGGTGTGTCCGCCGTCCCGTGCCGCGCCGCCGCCTCCCGACCTCCCCGGGTGCGTAACCCCCTCCCGTCGGGCCACAAACTCCCGGTGGTCGTGATCTCAGGCCCGGCACCCAGCGCCGGGGGGCCGCGCTGCCCATGCGAGGCGTCGAGATTGCACGGCCTCGCCACCCCCAGAGCTGATCTGCCATGCCCAGCACGCAAGGCGCCCCACCTCCAACCCACGAGCTTGAGCGCAGCCGGAATTGCTCTTTATTTACTGTGCATTGGGCTGGCCCGAAACCTCCACAGCTGTACAACTTGCCCCGGGGGCGCGGGTAAAAGAAACACGGAGGGAGGAGGCGGCGGCGCGCGCGCGCGGCTCTAAAAAGAAACACCCGCCGCGGCGTAAAGCAATCATGAAACGCCGCGTCGCGCCGCACAGGCAGAGGCCGGCGCCCCAGCCGGGGCCGCGGGCGCCGGCCCCTTTCCAAGCGCCCCTCCAAGCCGCGCCGCGCGCTTGAAACAAACAAGCGGCCCCCTCACTGGAACTCCATCTCCACGTTTGCCTTTTGGAAGTAGTAGTCCCGCCCCCCGATCCGCACCACGCCCATGCGCAGCGTGCAGCGCCACTTTTGCTTGCTGCGGTGCACCTTGTCGAAGAGGCACCACCCCAGGTCCGAACAGTCAACATCCGAAATCTTTCGCTCCTCCGCATCGAGCGCGGCGTCGAGCTCGGCGTCATCGATGCTGTCGCTGCCGTCGCCGTCTGCTTCCGCGTCGCCGTCGCCGTCGCCGTCGCCGTCGCCGTCGCCGTCGTCGCCGCCCGCGGCCGCGTCGTCGTCGTCGCCCTCCCCCTCGCCGCCGGCGCCGGCGCCCTCCGCCGCGCCGCCGGCGCCGTAGCCGCCGCCATCTTCGTCGTCCTCGTCGGGGCCGTAACCGCCGTAACCGCCGCCGTAACCGCCGGCGCCGTAGTCGTATTCGTCGTCGGCGGGGCCGTCGCGCTGCGGGATGGTGCCGCCGGCGCCGCCGGGGCCGGGCGGGGTCGCGCCGCGCTGCTGCTGCTGCTGCTGCTGCAGCTGCTGCTGGGCCTGCTGCTGCTGCTGCTGATGCTGGGCCTGCGCCGCGAGCTGCCGCTGCTGGTTCAGCAGCATCTGCAGCGCCATCTGCTGCTGCAGCTGCGCGTGCTGCGCGGGGCGCACGCCGCCCGGCACGCCGCCGGCGCCGCGGCCGGCCTGCACCGCGGCGAGCAGCTGCAGAGCGGCCTGCTGCTGCGCCAGCGCGGGCGTGCCCTGCGCCAGCCCCGGCGGCGCGAGCGCGGGCGTGCCCGGCGCGCCGCCCGGCGCCTGCCGCTGGCTGCTGGCGAGCAGCGCCTGCAGCGCCGCCAGGTGGCCCGCCGCCGTCCGCGCGCCGGGCAGCGCGCCGGCGGGCCGCCCCGCGGCGCCGGGGCCGACGTGCAGCGCCGGCGGCGGCGCGCCCTGGCCGTCGGGGTGGGGGCGCTTGCGGCCTCCCAGGAGCTCCTGGGCCTGCGCGGCCGCCGCGTACGCGCCCGGCGGCAGGCGCAGCTGCAGCGCGCCCGCCAGCCCGGGCGCCGGCATCGCGGCGCCGGCGCGCTGGCCGGCGGCGCCGGGCCTGTCGGCGGGGGGGGGGGGGTGCAGGGGGGTGTCGCGGGCGCTCAGCAAGCAGCGCACCGCGGCATCTGGGCACTTGCCATCCCTGGCAGCACACAACCCCTATCCGCCGCCTGGCCGCACGCTGTGCGGCACCCGGCAGGCCCCGCGGGCGCGGGTGCGAGGCCGACCGAGGGAGGAAGCTGCCCCCCGCCGCACCTCGCGCCGCCCCACCGGGGCTCCTCCTTCACGGGCTCGTCCAGCAGGCCCTTCTCGCGGCACTTGGCCTCCCAGCGCTCGCGCAGGCGGACGAGGACCTTCCTGCTCGGGGGCGGGGGGCGGCGCGGGGCGTCGGCCGGCGCTGTGCGGGCGGCGCGGCGCGCTGCGCGGGCGGCCTCGGTGCGGCGCCGCCGGGGCTGCCGGGCACCCTCCGCCAGGCACGGCGGCCCCAGATCCGGACCCTGCGCCTTCCCCTGCCCCAGCCCGCGCCCGCAGCTCACTCGTCGACGCCCTCCTGCACGAACTCCGGCTTCATTTTGGCGATCACGTCGTCTATGACGTGCTCATAGACGCGTTTCATGTTCTGCGCCATGCTGCGGCTTCGTACGACGCGCCTGGCGCGCGGCAGGGGCCGTCTGGGCGCGGGCAGGCGAGCTGTGTGATCTGGCGCGGGCTGGCAACTTGCAAATTGGGTGGTTGGGCAGGCGTACGATTTGAATTCAGTCTGGGACCTGGGGGCCGCCCGCAGTTGGGGTCCTGCCGGGTCCAAGCGAGCGCGCAGCTGCTCCGCCGCCGCTGCAGCGGCCGGCCTGCGAGGCGCCGAGCTGGCCCCATCCCAGTATACGGGCAGCGACCCCGCACATTGGGATCTGCACCGCATCCAGGACGCCGCAACCTGGGGCTAGGACCGGGACTTGCGAGGCGGGCCGTCGCTCGGCGCGCTGCCGGCGGCCGCTTGGCAGCCGCTTCGAGGCGCCGCCGCCGTGCAACGGACCGCCGGCCTGCCCGCCCCTGCAGCTTTACACATTCAATTGAGGCGTATGTGAGCCGACCCGGGGTCCAAACGCCCCCGCTGGGCGCGTCTCGGCGCGCGCCTTCCGCTTTGCCCGGGATTCAAGGCCGCGCCAGGGCGCCCGCAGGCCAGGGGAGCTAGCGGGAGCTCGCGGGACAGAGCAGTCTCGATGACGGAGACCCGCAAAGGGGCGCCGCCGGCCCCCGGCGTGCGGCCCGCCGCCGGCGCGCCGCGCGGCGGCGCCGCCGCCGCCGTCTCCCGCGGCCCGCCCCCCTCGCACCTCATCCTCGTTATCCGGAGGCCCTTCCTGCTGGGCGGCGATATCGAGCTGCCGCCTGCGCCGCGCGAGCAGCTGCTCGCCTCTCCCGTGCTGGCCAAGGCCTACAAACTCGCCCAGCAGGCCGCGGCCCCCCCAAACGCGGCCGCCTCGGCCGCCGCCGCCGCCTCGGCGGCGCGCCTCGAGCTGCCCGAAGACGTCAGCAGCCGCCACACCGTCGCGGCGTGGCGGCTCGCGCTCGAGCTGCTTTCGGCGCCGCAGCAGGGCGGCGGCGGGGGCCAGGCGGCGGCGGCCCCCCTCATCACCCCCCGCAAGGCGGGGGACGTTCTTGAGCTGGCCGCCGACCTCGGGCTGCTGCCGCGGCTGCGCGCCGCGATTACCGCCGCGGTGCTGGCGCGCGCGGGGGAGATTGCGCCGCTGGACGCGTGGGGGTGGTGCGCGGCGGGGTGTTGTTGGGAGTTGGGACTTGAGGGGGGGTCACGTCCAGCCGAGCGGCATGCTCTAGAGCCCCTCATCTCGGCACACCCCGCCTGCCTGGATATCTGCTGCCTGCAAAGTCACCATAACCCCTAAACTCTCCAAAACCGCCCCCCCAAACCGCCCCCAAAACCGCATCAAAACCGCCAGGCTCGAGCTCATCCAGCGGCACGGCCTCGACGCCGAGGCGCTCTCTGAAGTGGCGCGCGCGCTCATCCTCAACCTCCGCCTCCGCCCGCCCTCCGACCCGCCCGGCCGCGCCGGCGCGGCGCTCGCGGCGGAAGTCGAGCGGGCGGCGAGCGCAGACTGGGAGGCCGGGGTCAAGGGGCTGCGCGCCACGGCGCGGGCGGCGCTGGAGGGGGTCGAAAGCAGGCTGGCCTGGCTCGCGCGCGCGCTCGGGGCCGACGGCGCGGCGGCCCGGCCGCAGGGCGTGGCGCACGAGGTGGTTTGGACGGCGGCGGGGCTGGCGTTCGCCGCGGGAGTGATCATGGGCGCGGCGCTCGAGCGGTCGGGGCGGCGCGGCTGAGGGGGCCTGGGGGCGCGCAGGCGGCCGCCGCCGCCGCCGCCGCTGCTTCTGCTCTTCCAGTCCACTCCCCTGTTGCTTAGCCTGGAGCCGTTCCACGGATGCAGGGTGTTACAAAGCCTTGGCCACTTGGTGTATGCCAGCAGCAGACCGCAGGGAATAAAAAGACACAGCCGCGCCGCCACGCGAAAAAGACCGCCCGCCCGCCGCGCTCACTGCGCCGCCGCCGCCACCGGCCGCCCCTCGTCCGCCGCCGCCGCCGCGCCGCCGCCGCCGCCGGGCGCGGCCGCCTTGACCGCGCGCATGAGGCCGTACTGCATGAGCCCCCGGTCGAACGCGCGGTGCATGCGCTCCAGCGTAACTATCTCCCGGGTGACCTTGTACCACAGGGCCGGGTTCCACTTGAACATGACAAACCAGGGGTCGAGCACGCCCACGAGGTTGCTGTGGCGCCAGCTGGGCAGCGTCTGGGGGGTCCAGTCCTCGGCGCCCACGGTCTCCATCTTGCCGGTGCCCTGTTTTTTTAGGGGGTAGGTAGGGTTTTAGGGGCGGTTAATGATTGGGTGGGCGAGGTCGAGCCCCTCAACACCAGGGCCCGCAGCCCAAAAGCGCCGCAGCCCAACAGCGCTGCAGGCTCAACGGGCCTCACAAACCAAAAGGCCGCAGCCCCAACTGCGCCGCAACCAAACCGAGAACGCGGCACTACAAAGTGCACACTGTCCGCACCTCCATGATCCTCACAAACTCCTCTATGCTGATGAAGAAGGGGTGCGCCCACTCCTCGTAGAGGAAGCGCAGCCGGGACAGGTCCTCGGGGGTGAGGGGCTGCTCGGGGGTCTCCTCGCGTTGGCACCAGCACGCGATCACCATGTGGCCGCCTGGTTGCGTTTTTTTTGGGGGGTGGGGTGGGTTGTGGGGTTTTGAGGAGTGCCTCTTTTGGTCCGGCAGCGGGGGCAGTCCGGCAGTCAATGGTCAACGCCGCTCAAAGGAAAAAACGGCCACGGCACCCCCCCCGGCGCGATGGAAAACACGCTCAACTCCTGCGCAGAGCCATCCCCTCCCCAAGGGGCCAAGCGGGCTGGCAGCCCCAAAAAAACGCCCCGCCACCCACCCGGCGCCAGCACGCGCGTCATCTCCTCGACGTACTTCCTCTTGTCGGGCATGTGCTCCCCGCTCTCGCAGGCCCAAACGAAATCGAAGGCGCCGTCCTCAAACTCCATGGCCAGCGCGTCCATGACCCTTTGGGGGGGGGAGGGGGGGCGTTTGATTGGGTGGTTGGCGTTGGGTACGCGTTGGGTTGTTGATTGGCGTCGGCGGGTTCCATTTAGAGCGCTCCCGGGGCTTTCGAGGTTTGGCAGGGAGGTTGTTCAGGCGGCTTCGGCGTTGCTCAGGCCCACCCAGCCCGCTTCATGCCCCGTGTTTCCCACCAAAGCGAAGCACATCCCAGCTCCCAAGCCCCCAGGCCCGAGCCCAAACCCAGGCCCCCAGGGCCAAGCTTAAACCCCAGGCCCCCATGCCCTAGCCCAACCCCAGGCACCCAGGCCCCTGGACCCAACCCCCAGGCCCTCGAATCCAACTCCCGGGCCAGCCCCCCACCTAAAGGTGACGTTGTTGAGCCCCCGCTCCTTTGCCAGCTGGGTGCCGCGCTCCACCTGCTTCTTGGAGAGGGTGATGCCTTTGGGGGGGTTTTGGGGGGGCGGGCGAGCGGGCGGGGTGAGGTGGGTAGGGTGGGATGGTTAGGGCGGGTGGGGTTTTCAAGTTGCAACGCCGGTCAGAAAAACCCCCCAACAAAAGCAGCGCCTGTCGGAGAAACCCCCGGAAAAGCCCCGCCCCCATTAAATTTCGATGCGAATCCAGACCCGGCTCGAAGCGGACGTTCGAAAGCGCCACCCACCGACGACCTCGGCGTCCGGGAACTGCGCCGCCAGCCACCGGCTGCTGCCGCCAAAGCCGCAGCCGACGTCCAGGATGCGGCGCGGCGCCTTGGCGCCGCTGAAGCGGTACATTTCCTCCGTGAACCGCAGCTTGGCGGCCTATTTGGGGGGGGGGGGGGGGGGAAGGGGGAGGGGGTGGGGGCCGGCGGTTTGGGAGTTTGGCGTGTGGCTGCCGGTTTTCTGCGCATGCACTCCTGGCCGCTTCCGCTGCCAGCCGCTTCCGCTGCCAGCCCCTAACAAACTCGCAACACGTACGCGCACATACACACCAAACTCGCCCCAACCCCCCCCCCCCACGCACGCACCTTGAAGTCTGCCTTCCACCACCCCGCCGCCCGCTCCTCCTCCGTGTACCACCCCAGGTGGATGTGCTCCCCCCAGTAGTGCTCCAGGATGCCCTCGTCAGTCCAGGCATCGTACTGGGGGGGGGGGGGAGTTTTTTTTGTGGGGTTGTGGTTGTGTGGTTGTGTGGTTGTGTGGTTGTGTTGTGGTTGGGTGTGGCGGTGTAGGTGTGGCGGTGTGGGCGTGCTGTGGTTGTTTGGTTTGTGGGCAGGTGCAGGGGGCAAGCAGCAGCATGCGGTTCGGGGCGCCGACGAGCGGGCGCCCATGCGCGGCCTGGCCGGCAGCGGCGGCTTTGCATGCGGTTGCATGCGGCCGGAGGCGCGCGGGAAGCGGCGGCGCGGCAAAGGTTTCCCGGGCCGAAGCGGCTCCTTGCCTCCCCCCCAGCCCCAGGCCTCCCCCCCCCCACCTCATCCCCGACGTTGCCATCGTAGGAGCGCGAGGGGGTGTCGTAGATCTGCGGTGGAGCGGTGGATAGGATGAGGTTGAGGCGCGAGCGGGCCGGGCAATGGGCGGCGCGCGGCGGCGGTGGTGCTGCGCATGCGCGCGGCGGCGGTGGTGCTGCGCATGCGCGCGGTGCGCGGTGCACAAGGGGCGGCGGCGCGCCGGCGCCAATGGCGGTCGCTCACGTGCTTGAGGCCCATCGCCGCCAATGCCACGCCGCCCGCAACGGCCAGTCCCACGGGCAGGCCGTCGGGGAGGCCGCTTGTGCTGGCTGCCGCTGCGGGGGCCGACGCCTCAGCTATGGTCGCCGTGGAATTCCGAGCCACCGCGCGGGCAGGCCGCTGCACCGCGTGCACAACCGGTTCAGGCACGCCGCTGCCATTGCATCGGAATCCCCGCAGGGGGCGGGCTCCCAGCATGGCTGGAGGGCCGGCGAGTTGTGTGGCGAGCTGGGCGGAGAGCGCGCTATCGATGCAGGCACGCGCAGTCGATGGTTGAAACCTCGCACAAAATGCAATTGAGCGGGCGCGGAGTCGAGGGGGTTAGGCCTCCCGCGGCGGGTGCCCCCGACGGGCGCGCGTGCGCCACACTCGGCCGCCGCCGGAGGTGCCGCGCCCCGCAGGCAGTCCGCCACAGGCGGGCGTCTCAACGCAAACGCTCAAGGAACGCACGCCAACCAACGTGCTGCTTCAACGGCTGGTTGGGGGTTTTACACGCACCAAAGGGGGAGACGCCTGGTCAACTCTGAAATTCGGCCCAGTCATCGTCGTCTGCCGCTGCCGCTGCCGCTGCTCCTGCCGCCGCGGATGTGCCATCTGCCGCCGCCGCCGCCGCCGCCGCCGCGCCGCCGCCGCCGCTGACGGGCCGCGCGCCCGCGGGCGGCGGCGGCGGCGGCGGCGCGAGGCGCAGGCCGCCAGAGGGGCCCGCGACGACCGCCGCCGCCGCCGCCGGCGCTGCGGCCGCCCCCGCCGCGGCGGGGCCCCCGACGCCGGCCGGCACCGTCCCCGAAAGCCGCCGCAGCGGCTCGCGGCCGCCGTCGGGCCGCTTGATGCTCTGCGGGCGAGCGCAGTTGGGGGGTGGTGGTGCACACCGGTCGGAGGGCTGGGGACCGACGCCACACCGCGCGCCGCCTGCACCGCACGGCGCCGCGCGCCCCGCACTCCCAAGCGAACCGGGCCGAGGGAAAGGGGCGCCCCCCCGCCAAGCAAACCTCCCAACCCCCCACTCACGCCGCCGAGTTTGAGCGTGATCGTCTCCCGCAGCCGCAAATCCTCCGCCCCCGCGCCGCCCCCGCCGCCGCCGTCCCCGCCCCCGTCCCCGCCCTCCCCCGCCGCCGCCGCCAGCGCCTCGAAGCGCGCGCGCATCGCCTCGGCCTCCTTTGAGCGGCGCACCAGCTGGCGGTAGTCGTCGAGCGCCGCGGTGAAGTCGCTCGCGTCGGCGCGGTCCCTGGGCGCGCATCCGTTTGTGTTTTTGTGTTTTTGCGTTTGCATGCGCGTTCTGTGTGTGCAAGCATCAATGGATCCCCCCCATCCCTGCAGCCCCCTCGCCCCAATCCCACCACCCCCCAAGCGGCTCAAAGCCCCCCCTTCCCACCACCCGTCCCCACCTGAACCCCAGCCCCACGAAGGCGTGCTTTTTTGGGTCCTCCCGGTCCACCACTTTAGCCACAAAGTAGCGCTGGGAGTCGACCACGGGCTCGACGGCCACCGTGAGGCTGGTGCCGTCGCTGGGCAGGGGGCACTCGGCAAAGAGCTCGCCTGCGGGAGGGGGGTGGAAGGCGCGGGGTGTGCGGGGTGCGCTTGGGGCCGCGCGTTCTTGCGAGCGACCCGGAAAGCGGCTGCGCCGGCAAAGCGGGAGGGGTCCCCTCTCCCCCCCTCCGCCGCACTCTCCTGCCCCGCCGCTCCACCCCCCACCCACTCACCGCTGTCTCCGTCCTCCAGCCGCACGAAGCAGTCGTCCCCGCGCATCACCACGCGCACCTTGACCTCCTGCGGCAGTGCATTCGAATGGCGAATTGCGTTTAACAAGAGGCTGCAGACGGTGTCGGGGGTGGGGTCTGCTGTTGTCCGACTCAGCACCCGTGCGCACGCATCGCGCCAATCGACGCGCCGCGCGGCACGCGGCCCCTCGACAAAGCGGCCGTCGCACCCTCAGCCACTTGTTCACATCCCACAGCTCGGCCCTGTGGCCGTAGTGCGGCGCGGGCGGGAGCGGCGCGTAGACGTAGGCCTCGCGGCTGCTAAAGGTGGCGAGCTCGGCGGGGGCGGCGGCGTCGTCGGCATCCGCGGCCATGTGGAGCGGCGTCGGCGCCGCGCCGGGTCCCGCTGCGCTGCCGGCGCTACGCTGCGTTCGCCGGCTCGATGTATGACCGCCCCACTGCGATCACGGAGCGTTTCGAGCCGCGGACACCGAGAAAGGCGCGGGGGAGGCAAATGATCTGTTCGTGCGACGCGCTGCGAGCGAGAACGAGGCCTGTATGTGTCTGGGGCTTGCCCCTGCAGTAGCCTAAAGAAGAGGCCGGACCGATCGGCGCACCGCAAAAGGCGCAGGCCGAGTGACGCGAGTGCCCCGCCGCCGCGCGCCCTTTCGACTCGCCCCACCCACACTGCAGCTGCAATCCTGCTCCACGTGTGTTACTAAATGCGTCAAGGCGTCAGGTGGTCCAGTCCATCATCCGTGCTGGGGCCAGGGCGGGCCCCGTTCAGTTTGTCATCAGTGCGTGCCGGCGGCCGGCGGCCGCCACACCGCGCAACTCGCAAGGAGGCGGTGAGGCCTGTGTACACAAAGCGCAGGCAGTCCCGGGCGCACGCTGTGTTCAACGCCTCGCGGATCGCTGCACGCAGAAGGGGCGCAGCGCGCACTCGCGCGCACATGTTCGCGCTCGAGCACAGTCACTTGGCCGCCCCCTCACCGCGTCGCGCCCGCGGCGAGGGCAGCTGCCAGCAGCTCCTCCTCATCCACCTCCTCCTCGTCGTCGAAGTAGTAATCGCGCCCGGCGGCGTCATCCTCACCCTCGTAGTCACCCGGCCGCCCGCCTGCTCCGTCCATCCCCCCGAGCGTCGCCCCGATCGCCTGAGTCAGCCGGCTGCTGGGCACCTGCTGCGCCGCGGCGGAGGGGCCCTTTGGCCGCTGCTGCCCCTGCTGCTGCTGCTGCTCCTGCTGAGGCGGCGGCGGCGGCGGCGGCTGGCGCTGCTGCTGGCGCTCCTGCTGCTGCATGGACTGCTGCTTTTGGTACTTCAGCCAGCCGCCGCGGCGGCGCAGGAAGCTGCTGATGTACCTGCGCACGGGATTAGTCGTGTTTTGTTGGGTGGGTTGAGTGGATTGAGTCAGTAACGGCAGAGTGGGTTTTGTCAGCGGGCCCTGTGTTTCGCAGCAGCCCGGCAAGCTCTCTCTATGCCACCGCAGCGGGCCCAGCGCATCCGGCCCAGTCCCCCCCCACCTGTCCGCCTGCTCCTGGTGCTTCAGCGCAGCGATCAGGTCCGCCGCCTCGCGCGTGCCCGGCCGCAGCCCGGCGAGATCCTCCTCCCAATCCTCCTCGCCGCCGCTGGCGCCGCCGCCGCCGCCGCCGCCGGCACCAGGGCCGGCGCCGGCGCCGGCCCCGGCGGCTTCCGGCAGAACGTCTGCCGCGGCTGGCGCCGCCGCGCCCGCGGCGCGCTCGAAGCGCGCCTGCTGCTGCAGCCCCCGCGCCATCTTGCGCGCCGCGGCGACCGTCGGCTTGCCGCCTCCGCGCGGCGGCGCGGGCGCGGGCGCGGCGGCGGCGCCCGCGGCGCGCTTTTTGGCGCCGGCGGGGCGCTCCTGGGGGGAGCGCACGGCCTGGAAGATGCGCGAGAAGCACTCGGCGGCCGAGCGGCCGGGGACGCGCGCCGCCACCTCGGCCCAAAAGTAGGGGTGGGTGGGCGGAACCTGGCAGTAGGCGGCCTTTTGTGATTGAGGGGGCGTTCGAGGGGGCAGGTTTCAGCGCCCGACTTGGAATGCCTGCGGCTCTGTGCCCAAACCCCCTAAAAGCAGTCCAAAAACGCGTCCCTCCAAAAGGCTGCCCAGCGCCCCCTCCCCCCCACCTGCAGCGCGTCCTGCTGCTCCTTGCTCCAATCGTCCTCGCCGCTGTCATCGCCCCCCGCCGCCTCCGCGCCGCGCCCCGCCGGCGGCGGCCCGCCGCCGCTGCTGCTGCCGCCGCCGCCGCCGCCCGTCGGCGGGGCGCGCGGCGCGGCGGCCGCCTGCTGGCGCTGCTGCTGCTGCACCCGCAGCGCGCGCATCTGCAGCCCGAGCGGAAGGCTGCGCACGGGCGAGGGGCCCCCGGCGTCCGCCCCGCCGCCCTGCTGCCAGCCGGGCGCGTCGGGCTGCTGCTGCTGCCGCTGCTGGTCTGAGTCACCCACCGCCCCCGCCCAGGGGGACGGCCCGGCCGCCCAGGGCGACGGCCCCGCGCCCCCCCAAATCCCCGCAGCCCCCGGCTCCGTTTTGATGCGGATCGGCGGCGCGTCGGGCAGCAGCTGCCGCTGCGGCGGCTGCCCGGCCGCCGGCGGCGGCGGGTCTGGCAGGAACGCGCCGACGCCCGCCCACGCGCGCGGCGCGGCGGCGGCGGCGGCTGCGGGGGGGTCGCAGCCGGCCGTGCCGGCAAACGTGGAGGCCCCGGAGTGGTGGGAGGCGGCGGGCCCAGAGTCGCCGCCGGCCGTTCTGACGCCCGGCCCGGCCGGCGCCGCGCCCCACGCGGCCGCGCCGGTCACGCTCGTGCGCGGGGCGGCGGCGGTGGTGGGCGGGGGCTCGTCGCCCCTCCTGGGCTGCTGCTGCTGTTGCTGCTGCTGGCTTCGTTGGCGCGCGACGCCTAGCAGCTGCTCAAGCGCCGCGCCGCCCGCGCCGGCGCTGCCGCCCGCCAGCCCCGTGCTGCTGCTCTGCCGGCCGCCGCCCAGGGAGTGCGGCGACAGCGGGCCGCCGTCGGCGGCGGAGCGCGCCGGGGCGGCGCCGAGGCCGGCGGCCAGGCCAAGGCCGCAGGCATCCAGGGGGCGCGGCACAAAGCGCGGCGCGCCGTCGGACGGCGGCTCGCGCGGGGCGCGGGGCGGCGGCAGCGGCGGCTCGGCCGCGGGCGCCGCGGGCCGCCTGCCGCCGCCGCTGCCGGCGTCCCGCGGGGCGGCGGCGGGCGCGCCGCCGGCGGTGGGGGGTGTGAGGCCCAGCACTCTGTCCAGCCCCAGGGGGTCCAACCCCAGGGGGTCCGGCGGCAAGCTGATGCGGGCGCCGCCGCCGCCGCCGCCGGGCGCGGCGGGCGTCAGCGCCGGCGCTGCAGGCGCGCCGGCGGCGGCGCGGCCGGCGGCTTTGCCGACGGCGACGCGGCCGGCGGTCTTGGAGGCCTTGCCACGCGGCGCCGCGGGGGCCGCTTTGGCATCGGCGGCCGCGGCGCCGTGCGCGCCGCGCATCGCCGCTACGCCCGCAGCGGCCGCCGCCGCGGCCTCGACCGCCGACGCGGGCGGCCGGGACCGCGCGGCGGCGTCCGCAGCGCGCGGTCGGCCGCGGGCGCGCTGCCGCGGACCCTCTGCCTCCTCGGTTTGCTCCGACCCGGCCCCCTCCTCCCCGCCCTCCTCCACCGCATCCAACTGCGCGCGCGGCCCCCCGGCGCGCCGGCCCTTTCCGCCTGCGGCGGCGCCTGCGCCGTGGCGGCGCGAGCCCACAGAGCCGCTCGGCGACGCCGGCGCCGACGGCTGCACCGAGCAGGCGCGGCGCGGGCGGCCGGAGGCCGTCAGCAGGGAGGTCGCTTCGGAGTCCACGTCTGAAGCCGCGCCCGCATCAGCGCCGCCGCCGCCGCCGGCCCGGCGGCCCCTGCGGGGCAGCGGCGCGGCGGCCGCGGGCTCGGGCGCCCGGTTTTGGCGGGGGCGCACGGCGCGGCTCGCCTCGAGCGGCGCGCCCTCGCTCTGCTGCTGCTCTCCTTCCTCCTCCACCCGCCGCTGCCGCTGCTTGCCGCGCGGCGCCGGCGCCGGCGCCGGCGCCGGCGCGGCCGCGTCGTGCATGGCGGCGGCGGGCTTTCTGGCGCGCCCGGGGCCCGCGCCGGCGTCGGGGCCGGCCTCCTGCAGCGCCTCGGCAACGCCCGCATCCCCCGCTGCGCTGCGCTGGCCCGCCCCGCCCCGCGACCGCTTGGCCGGCTTGCCGTCGCCCCCTGGCTGCGCGCCGCCGCCGCCCGCGCCGGCGTCGCGCGGCCGCTTCGGGCCCGCGGCCGCCTGGGGCTTGCCCGCTGCGGGCTTCTTCGCCGCGGCGGCTTTCGGCTGCCGCTCGCGCGGCTTGGGCGGCGGCGACAGCGGCAGCGGGGCGTCCGGCGCGCTGCCATGATCGCCCGCGCCGCCGGGCGTACCCCGCAGCGCCTGCTTCTCCTGGGTCCTGAGGAGCTGCTTCACGGCGGTCTGGTTGAGGTCGAGCACGTCGCAGGGCGGCGCCGCGCCGCGCATGCGCTCGATCGCGAGCTGCGCCGTGGCGCGGCGCGGCCGCCCGCCGCTGCCGGGCCCGCCCGGCGTCTTGACGGCCGCCAGCCTGTCGGCATGGTCGTTCCCGGGCGTCTTCTGCATCTCCGCGGGTGCGCGCCCGCGCGCCCGCGCGCTGGGGGCGTGTTGTTGCGGCGCTGGTTTGTGCTGCTGTTCCGCGTCCCGGCCTGTCGTCTACCCGCCGGCGCGCGGCTCGCGTGTCTAGGTGTTGGCGCGCAGCATGTTTTGGGAGGGCCGGCGCCCCACTCGCGACGGGGTCCGTGGGGGCGGAGGGATTCACCCTGAGATCAGCGCGAGTCCTCAGCGCTCAGTCATTGTATACCGGTCACGATCGCGACGCTGGTTGATAAGGCGTGGCAGTTGGCCTGCCGCGGCGTGCTGCGCCCGCTGCGCCCGCTGCGCCGCTCCATCGACGCGCCAGGACGGCCGCCAACGGCGACGCCAAACACGGCCTTCCGCACGCAACCGATGCGTGCGGAAGAAAGTCTGGGGCATCCATCAGGCCCACTGTTACCACGCCAGGGGCACGGTTGCCAGGGTGGTTGCCGCTTGACAAGGCAAAGTTACAGGTGTGCGCTCAGTGGGATGGCCGCCGCACACTGCCAGTGTAGTGCTGCTGCTGCGCGCGGTCTGTGCACCAGGCACGCCCACGCCCAGAGGGGCCGGCAGACGGCCCACGCCTCCAAGGCGAAAGGGAAGGCCAACGGCAAGGCCAGGCCGAGGAAAAGCAAGGGCAAGGGCTAGAAGTGAACATTGTGCTTGAAAATCGGGTGCAGGGTTTAGGGTCTCCTCAATGGGGCCTGCGCCGCCCGCGGTGCGCCAACTGCTTGTTATTCGCTCGCCGGACGTGGTCTGTGCCAGGCGCGACCCCGCCCCGTGCGCGGGCGGTGCACACGCCGGCAGCGCGGGCGAGTTACTAGGCCCCCGGCGGGGCCGCGGCGCGGGCGCTGCGGTGGACCTGCGTGTCCGGTTTGGCCATCACCTTCACCAGCAAGTCGAGCAACCCCGGCGCCCGCAGCAGGCGGTGCGGGTTTGCCGCCGCCATGGCCGCCAGCTCAGCCACCGTCATGGCCGCGAGCGCGTCCGCGATGGACACGGCCAGGTCGCCGGTGTCGGCGAGTGCGCCGGCGAGCGCACCAGCAAGCGCGTCGTGCGCGCCGGATGCCGCGGCCACGCGCAGCGGATCAGCTCGCGCCACGGCTATCAGCGCAGCTGCGCAGTGCAAGGCGGTGCTGCTGGCGACTGCGCAACACTGGGCAGTGCCGCTGGCGGCGGCGAGCGCGCTGGCGAGCGCCTCCACCATGAAGCCTGCCGCGTTCCCAAAGCCTGCACCTGACTGCCACGCGGCCCTGCCGGAGCCGGGGGTCACCGCATGCACCAGCGCGCACCGCCCCCCGACGCCGCCCGCCTTGGCGCGCGCGGTCAAACGCCCGCGGCCAGCCCCTCCAGCTCGGCCGCAGCGGACGCGGCGCGATCGGCCGCATCAAGGGGGGCAGCTTTTTGGGTGCCTGCGGGCAGCGCCATCCCATCGCCCCGCACCACCGCCCTGGTTGGGGGGTAACCGGTAGCGCAGCGCGCAGAGCGCGCGGTCTGCCGCCGTCGCCTTACGATCCTCCGACGGTGAGCCGCACGACAGCTCCCGCGCGCAGGCACTTTCAGTTCGTCCAATCCTCCCCGTTTAGAGGGTCCGCGCCGCCTAGGATCGACAACCAGAAGGCCCCGCGGCCCCTGCACCGGAAAAAACGCCAATTCCGCCCTTTCCGCGGGCCTTCCGCCCCCCGGACTCGCCGCGATCGCACGAGGACATCGTCTTATCGCAGATTCTGGCCTAGCCGCGCCCAACTCCGCGGCCCCCCCGCAGCGCCGGCCCCGCCGCACCGCGCTCTGCACTGCGCACCGCGGCGGCCGCCCCGGCCCGCGGCGCAGCCCGCCCCGTACCGCATCGCGCCGCAGCCATGCCGCGCAGCTACCCCCTCCTGCACGTGCTCGAGGACGAGCCCGCCGCCGACGAGGCCGCCCCCGCGGCGCCCGGCCCCGGCGCCGGCGCCGGCGCGGGCGGGGACGCGCCGCCGGCGCGCAGCCCCGTCTACGTCGCCGAATATGCGAAGGGCGGCATCGAGGCGCTGCCCGGCGTGACCACCTGCTACGAGCTTTGGGAGTGAGCGAGCGGCGGGGCGCGGTCGCGTTCGCACCTTGTTCTGCGCCCTTGTGCGCCCCGTGGGCGGCGGGGTGTTTGTTTCGCGCCCTGGTTGCGGCTTTGTTTTGGCATTGCCGGCCAGCGCAGCCGAGCGGCTCCCCAGCGGTGAGCGGTCGGGCGGTTTCGCCGCCGCCGGCTTGCGCACGGGGTGCGCCCCCCTCAAAACCACCGGCACGCCAACGCGCCAAACGCCGCAGCCGTGCCGTCCGCGAGTTCCCCGGCAACGACGCGCTGGCGTGGCGCGAGAGGGGGCCCGACGGCAAGTTCGGCCCCTATCAGGTGATCTGGGGGAGGGGGCGCGTGTGATCTGGGGCGGAGTGCTGATCTGGGCCTGCCTGCACGGGGAATCCGCCACCCCTTGCGCCCCCTCCTGCACCCCTCCCTCCCCCCTCTAATGAGCATCTCCTTTTGAAAAGGCCTCGAAACCGGAAACCCTCACCGTGCCCGAACGCCCCTCTCAAGCCCCGCCCCCACCCCCCACCCCCAGTCCATGACCTATGCCGAGGCGGGCGCGCAGTCCGCCGCCGCGGCGGCGGGCCTCAAGGCGCTGGGCCTGGAGCGGGGGGACCGCGTGGGCATCTGCGCTGTCAACAGCCCCGAGTGGATGATTAGCATGCAGGCGCGCAGACTGCGGTTGCTTTGCGTTTTTGGGTCTGAGGGGCGCTTTGGGGTTGTGTGTGCGCTGCGCCTGGGCTGCGTCAGTTGCAATCTGCAGAGCTCTGCGGCGCAAGCAAAGCGCGCACAGCACGCACGGCACACGACATGCCAAACACGCCAAAAACGCCCGCCTCCCCAGGCTGCCAACCGCATGGGCTACGTGGCCGTCCCGCTGTACGACACCCTGGGGGAGGATGCGGTGGCCTACGTGGTGGGGCACGCAGAGGTGGGTGTGCTTGTGGAAAGGAATGAGTAAGGGTGGGGGGTTCTGAGTGCTTTGCTCGCGCAGAGGTGGGGGGGTTGCAAGGTGGGGTTGGGGATGAAGGGGCGAGCGTCTCTGCCGGTGCGGCGGGCCAGACAGCAGGCAGCCAACGCAGCGCGCGCGCGCGCCATGTGCTCACGCGCCCCCCCGCGCCCCCCGCCTTCCGCCCCCCCCCCAAAAAAAAACCGCGCGTCAGGTCCGCGTCGTGCTGTGCGGCGCCTCAAAGCTGGCCGATGTCGCCCAAATCGCCTCCCGCCCCGCCCCCGCCGCCGGCGCCGCGCGCCGCCTCGAGGCCATCATCTACTGGGGGCGCCCCTCCGAGGCGGCGCGCGCGGCGGCCGAGGCGGCGGCGGCGCGGGTGGCGGAGTGGGGGGAGCTTCTGGCGGCGGGCGCGGCGGCGGGCGCGGCGGCGCCGGCGGCGGCGGAGCCGCCGGCGCCGGGGGATCTTTGCACCATCATGTACACCAGCGGCACCACGGGTGGGTTTTTTTGGGGGTGGGTGGGTTTGGGTTTGGGTTTGGGTACTTCTCAGCACGGGCCCCAAGCACCGGGGCGGGCGGGCCCGGTGAGTCTGCCCCAAGCCCCACCGCAAATCAGCCCCAAACCCACCAAACCTCCCCCAACCTGCCACCCCCCAAACCCCCCGCCCAATCCCCAACCTCCCCCTCTACCCCCCCCCCCACCCTCCCCCCAAACAGGCAACCCCAAGGGCGTGATGATCACTCATGCGTCGGTGCTGTCAGAGGTGTCCGCCATCCGCCAGTTCTTCCACCGCACCGCCGGCGTCGCGAAGACCGACGCGGCGATGCGGCGCTACTTTTCGTTCCTCACGCTGGCGCACATTTTCGACAGGTGGGGGGCTGGGTTTGACCGGGGTTGACCGGAGGGTGTTGACGGGGGGGTGGGGGGGGTGACGATAAGGGGACTGGCGGACAGTCAAACGAGGCATTCGATTGACCGGGGCTTTGGCCGCCAGGTGGAACGGGGTTTGACCCCCCGCGCTTTCCCCCCGTTTGCCTGTGACGTCAATGAGGTTCGCCATCAAACAGGCAAACGGGGTTTGACCGCGCGCGCGCTCCTCCCCCGGCCAACCGGGGCCAGCGCGTCTCGGCGGTGCTCGGGGTTGGGGGGCCGGCTGCGGTGCCGGGCCAATCCAAGGGGACAGCCCCACAGCTGAGCTGCAAACCCCGCCCCCATTTTGGTCCCCCTCCCCCTCCTACTCTCCCTCTCCCTACCCCCAAAACACTAAAACCTGGCCCCCATCTGTGCCCCTCTCCCCCTCCCAACCTCGAGTTGACCACCCCCTCTCCGAAAAAACCCGAAACCTCCCCAGGGTGGTTGAGGAGGCCGTCATCATGCAGGGCGGCTGCGTCGGTTACTTCACGGTGGGTTGGGGGTTTTATTACTAATAAAAAAACGTGGCCGAGGGGGTTACTAATTCGGCCAGTGAGCTCACACTACTTGCACCCGTCCTGACCTCCACCACAGCAGCCAAAAACCGCCCGGCCGAGCCTTGGCTTAGGCGCTGCGCGGCGCACCCCCCCCCCCCCACAAACAAAGTGTCGGAAAGCCGCCAACCAAACCGCCAAACAAACCGCCCCCCCCCCCCAGGGTGACGTGAGGCGCATCCTGGAGGACGTGGCGGTGTTCAAGCCCACCGGCTTTGCGGGCGTGCCGCGCGTGTTTGACCGAATCTACGCCGGCGCAATGGCCAAGGTGGGGGGCGGCGGGGGGGAGTGGACGGAGTGTGGCGTTCAGCCGAAGCTTTGGGCCTCCTGGGGCTGATTTTTTTGGCAGAGTCCTTCCTTGTCCATTGCCGTGTTTGCGGCTCGGAGCACCTGCCACCGCAACCCCAAACCCCACCAAAAAAACCAAACCAAAAACGCCCAGGTCAGGGGGCTGCCGCCGCTGCGCCGCTTTGTGTTCCACGCCGCGCTGGCGTGGAAGCGGGCGCTCATCCGGCTGGGGAGGCGGCCAGAGAGCGCCTCGAGGCTGGCGGACGCGCTGGTGTTCAACAAGGTGGGGTTTAGTAATGGGGGGCTTTCTCAGGAAGGCGGGGTTCAGTCACCAAAGGGGCTTGTTTGTGAGTGGGCCTTTTCTCAACAGCAAACCCGCACCCTCAGCTCCCCCTCATTCCCTTTGAAAACGTAAGCCCCCATAACTAACCCCGAAACCACCCCAACCCCCAGTTCAAGGCGGCCCTGGGCGGCCAGTGCCAGGCCATCATCAGCGGCGGCGCGCCCCTCGCGCCGCGCGTCCAGGAGTTTGTGCAGATCGCGATGTGCTGCCCCGTCATCCAGGCGCGCTGGGGGGCTGCATTCACTCTCCCTGCTACGAGAGCCTGCCCTGAAACCCCAAAGCCTCCCAAAACCTCGCCTGAACCCCCCTTGGATCCCCCTGAAGCCTCCCAAAACCCTCCCCCCAAAACAAAGGGCTACGGCCTCACCGAGTCGTGCGCCGCGTCGTTTGTGACGCTGCCGTGGAACCCCAAGCAGCTGGGCACTGTGGGGCTGCCCATCCCGGGGGTGCAGGTGGGGGCGGCGCTTTTTGGGGGGTGTTTTGGGGGTTTGCAATGTGTGCCCCTTGCTGCAGAATGGCTGCCGATAACAACCCCCCCCACCCTCGCTGAAGCCAAAAGACACCGCCGAGCGCCAAATCCAACACAAAAAACCGCCGAAACCGCCCCCCCCAAAAGGTGCGCCTGGAGGCTGTTCCTGAGCTGGGCTACTCCCCCCTCGCTGACGTGGCGCGGGGGGAGGTGTGCCTCAGGGGGCCTGCCATGTTCAGGTGGGGGTTTGGGGGGTGGGGGAATGCGTGTGTGGTGGGGAAGGTGGAGGGCCGCGCGTGCAGTACGGCGCCGAGGCGGGGCAAAACCGCTCCCGTTTGTCGCGCCAATCCAAGCCACATCCCCTCTCGAACTGTACACTAGCACCCGCCCACAAGCTCATATGCCCTTTGCCCCCCCCCGCTGAATCCGAAACCTCCCCCCAGCGGTTACTACAAGCAGCCGGAGCTAACCGCCGAGGTGGTGGACGCGGACGGCTTCTTCCACACCGGTGGGGGGCGCGCATCGGTTGTGTTTTTCATTTGGCCTGGTTTTGTTCGCTGGATTTTTGTTCTGGTCTGTTGTTGTGATTTTACCAAGCTGGGGTTTTGCTTCAAGCGCTGTTGTGTCCCCCCCCCCTCAAAAGCAAAAGAAAGCCACAAAACGCCCCACGCACCTAAAACCAAAAAAAGGCGACATCGGCGAGTTCACGCCGGCCGCCGGCCTGCTCAAAATCATCGACCGCAAGAAGAACATCTTCAAGCTGGCGCAGGGTGGGGGGCCGTTTTTTGGGTCGGGGGGGCTGTTTTGGGGGGCTTCGGGGGAGTTTGGTGAGGCTTTGAGGAATGGGGAGGAGGCTTTTGGGGGGCTGTTTTCGGCTGCTTTGTACCCGCAAAGCCCTCAAAAGCCAAAAAACGCGACTCCAAACCTCAAACTCCCCCTCAAAACCCTACCGAACCCCCCCCTCAAACCCCCCAAAGGCGAGTACATTGCGGTCGAGGCGGTGGAGGCGGCGCTGGGGCGCTGCCCCCTGGTGGAGCAGGTGGGCCGGGGCCCAAAGCCGCCGCTGGAACCATTCAAACAAAGCGAATGCCGCCCCTTGCTTGGACGTCTGCCCTTGGCTGTGCCGCTCCAGCCGGTGAATCCGCAACCAAGCAAGCCGGCAGGATGCTGGAAAGCAAACCTTACCAAACACAAAACACATCATAAGCAAACCACATCAAAACAAACCCTACCAAAACCAACCCCCAACCCCCAACCCCCAAAGGTGTGGGTCTACGGCAACAGCTTCGAGAGCGCGCTGGTGGCGGTGGTGGTGCCCCTCCGGGAGCGCCTCGAGGAGTGGGCCCGGACTGCGGGGCTGCTGCCGGCGCAGTCCGGGACGCAGTCCGGGGCGCAGAACGGGACGCAGTCCGGGGCGCAGAACGGGACGCAGTCCGGGGGGCAGTCCGGCCCTGATGAGGAGGAGGCCGCCGGCGCCGCGTACAGGGGCGTGCTGGCGCTGGGGGAGGCGCAGGAGCAGGTGCTGGCCGCGCTGACCGCCGCAGGTGGGAGGGGGCCTCGGGGGGATTGTTGGTTGCGGGGCTTTGGGTCTGGTTCGGCGTTAGGGCTTTGGGGGTTTGGGTTTGTGCGTACCTGACCCAACCAAACCAACTCACGTACCTGACCCAACCAAACCAACTCGCTCACCAACCCAAGTCCCAAACTCATCCAAAACCGACGGAACCTGACACATCACAAAAGCAACCAAAGCCCACAACCGAAACCAACAAAATCGCAAGAAACCCACAAAACCACAAAAACAAACTCACAAAACCGCAACCGTAAAAGGCCGCGCCGCCAAGCTCAAGGGCTTTGAGCTGCCCCGCGCCGTCCACCTGGAGTGGGAGCCCTTCAGCGTCGAAAACGGCCTGGTGACCCCCAAATTCAGCCTCAAGCGGCCGCAGCTGCTGGCGCACTACAAGAAGCAGGTGGGGGGGGGAGGGTTTTGGGCCCGGTCGGCCGCGGTTTTTGTGCGATTGGATGCATTTGCTTGTTGGAATTGGGGCGCGCTGGTTGGCAGCTTTGGAAGCCCGGCTTTTTAAGCACCCGGGTGCGCAAAACGCCTTGAATCGGAGCGGGACCCGCCCAATGCATCAAAACCGCCCAAACTTAATGCATCAAAACCGCCCAAACCCAACGCACGAAACCGCCCAAATAAACCCCCCGTCTCCCAGGTCGATGCGATGTACTCCGCCCTCAAAACGGCCTGAAACAAACAGCCCAGTGGCGGTTAGGGAGGGCCCGGTCGGGCCAACAGCGGTTCAGCAAAGAAGCGGTTTCCAAAAAAGGGGGATGGCAAAGAACAGAAAAGGCGGCAAGCGAGGAGGTACCCAGGAAACGAGGCAGCGAGCGAGGGGCAGGCGGGAGAATAAGTAGCGGACGGCGCCGGCTAGGCCCGCGCCGCGCCGCGGCCCCGCGGTGCGGCGCGGCCCCGCGCCGCGCCGCGCCGCGCCGCGCCTTGCATTGAGCACGCCAGCCACTGCGGTCTTGCGGCCGCGGCTGCCCTCCCCGTTTGGAGTTGGTCAAGCGTACCCCCCCCCCCCCCCCCCCAATCTGTGCGTGCCAGCAGGCTGCTCTGCGCCTGCCACACCTGCCAATCAGTCATGATAGTCCGGTGCATGCGAGCCGGCCGCGCGAACTAGCTTGAAAAACGGGGCTCGCGTCGCCTGGCCGTTTGACCGCCTTGTCCCGCCCCACCCTCACCTTTGGGGGCTAAAACCTGGAAACTTTGGCGTGTTGTAAACGGGCATCAGGGCGCGGTCAATCTCGGGGGCGCAGGCGGTCAAACCTTTTCGGGCAAACGTGCGCGCTGCGGCAGGGGCGGCCGGCGCGTGGCAGCACAGGCAATCGAATCGCCTGCGACGAAGTGTGCGGGCCTGCTGTGCTGCGATGGAGTTGACCTCGGCGGCTCCCTCTCGGGCGCAGCTGCCGCCGCCACCCAGCCGGCCGCCGCTCATTGGCGCGAGCACCGGTTTGCAGGGCGCGTTCACCGCTGATAGACGCGACCTCAGGCGCCGAAAACACGCGTGGATAGCGCCCTCGGGAGAGAAAAAGCCCTCGAGCCTTTGGGCCCAGGATTTCCCGTCACCAGACCAGCTCTGGGAAGCGACACCCCGAATCGCGCAATGGGTCGGGTTTGCGGTCGCGGGCTTCTTCTCCTCGCCCTCCTGGCCGCGGCCGGCCCGCCGGCTGCGCGCGCCGACGGCGCCGCGCCGCCCGCCGCGACCGTGGCCGTCCGCTCCGAGCACGCGCAGGTGCAGGCGGGGCGGCCCGCCAAGCTGGAGGTGCGCGTCGCAGACGGCGCCTCAAAGGCGGCGCTGCCCCCCTCGGATTTCCAGGTGAGCGGCCTGGCCGCGGCACGGCCCGCCGCCGTCCCCCCGCCGTCCATGCGCGGCCCAGTGCGCGCCGCCGAGCCGCGCCGCTGCCCGACTCGGGCACTCCCCCCGCCCTGCCTGCTTCATCCCTCGCCCCTCCCACATGCCCCTCGCACGCCCCATCCCAACCCCGCCCGCCGGCTCGCCCAAACCGCCAACCGCCCATACGCCGCCAGCTGTCGCACGAGCGGCTGATCCACATGGTGGTCTTGGGCGCTGACCTGGACACATTTTTCCACACGCACCAGACCTCGACGAGTGAGCGGGGGTGGCGGGGGGCTGGGCCCTGCTCAACAGCCGCTGCATCATTTATTGGCTTGCGCTTTGCCTGGCAGCTGCTCCGATGCCTTGCGCCACAACAGCCGGCAAGCCGGCCCACCCCCTGCCAAGTAGCCCACCAGCAAGCAGCGCCCCGCCAAGCCGGGCCCCAACTCACGCCGCCGCCCCCCACCACCACCGCGACCGCAGCCCCCGAGGCCTTTGTATTCAGCGCCGTCACCTTCCCCAAAGCCGGTGACTACCTGCTTTCCTTTGACGGAGAGACGAAGGACGACGTCGCTGTCAGCAGCCGCGCCAAGCTGGCTGCAGCGGGGGCGCCCAAAATGGCGGCCTTCGACGCGCGAAGGTGCGGCGGCGGCGGGGTAGCGGGCTGCGCTGCGGCGGGGTGCCGCGGCGGGGGGCAGGGGTGGCCGTGCCAGTTGCAGGCGCTGCTTGACCCGGCGGTGTTTGCAACGCCTGCACACAATTTGCAATTGTGTGCAAAATGCACGCGCACGCACGCACAAACGCGCCCCACAAACAATCCGCGCGCCCCCCCCCCCAGGGTGGGCGCCACCACCGTTTCGGTGCGCCCCGCGCCGCTGGCCGACCCGTCCCCGGCCGTGAGCCTGGCCTCCCTCTCCGCGCCCGCCGGCAGCGGCGCCGGCGCGGGCCCCGTCTACGAGGCGGCCCTCGACGGCCCCCAGGGCGCGGCCTGCTCCCCCGGCGCGCGGCCCCAGGCATACACGCTCAAGCTGTCTCGCCGCGAGGCGGGCGCAAAGGGCGGCGGCGGCGGCGCCGCGGCACCCGTCACGGACCTTGAGGCCTACCTTGGCGCGCCGATGCACCTCGCCACGATTTCATCCGACCTCAAATCCTCCGGCCACACGCACGGCACGCTGCCAAAGGCCGCCGCCGCGGGCGCGGCCAGCAAGCCCGCGCCGGCGGCGGCGGCGGCCGCCGACGAGCACGCCGCGCACGGGCGGCGGCTCGCGGGCTCGTCCCGCCGCTCGCTCGCGCAGGCCGCCGGCGGCGGCGGCGGCGCGCACGGCGGCTCCCACGATGGCATGGATATGGATATGGATATGGCTGGCATGGACATGGGCGGCGATGACAAAACGCCCGCCGCCCCCTCGCCTTCCGGCGGCGCCGCGGGGGCGGCGCAGCACGCGCAGCACGCCGCCCCTGCCGGGGCGCGCTTTGGGCCCGTCATACTGGCAGAGGCGCCGATGCCGCGCGCGGGCGTGTACGCGCTGGTGGCGCAGCTGCGGCGCGGGAAGGAGCTGATACTGCTGCCGTTTTACGTCAACTGCTCAGGCCCCGCGCAGTGAGGCCCCGCGCGCAGGGCGGAGTGAGGCCCCGTGCCGGCGGCTGCACCGGAAGGTGCGAGCCGCCCCGCCGCGCGGCCAGCTGCGCGCGCCCCGCGTCGCGGCAGAGCCGAGCCCTCCAGAGCCGAGCCCTTTCAGCACCTCCTGCTGGTCTGGCTTCGTACTGCCTCCCTTTCCTGTTTCCGTCAACCGCCTGCCTGCCGGCCTGCCGCCGGTCAACAGATACCCCAAGCCGATCAGGCCTTGCATCTGCCACAACCCCCCGGCTGTGTTTGCCAGCGGCCGCCGCCACCCAAGCCGAGACTGCCGCCGGCCTCCTGGACTGTGTTTAGCCTGGAATCGTGCATGCGCTGTTCACCCCCGGCGCCCGACCCGCGCGCCCGGCAGTTTGCAAAACCTGCGGCCCCCCCTGGTGCCACGTCGCACCAGAAAAACGCATGCACTCGCACGCCATGGAGAATCGCGCAGGTTGTGCGCATGCCTGTTTCCCCCATGCTTCCCCTTGCGAACTGTGCTTCATCACGCGGGCCGACACACACGGGATGTGCTGTAATCATGCAACTGAGGCCCCGCGCAATCGGCCCCCCAAAAAGACACGAGCGCTGAAATCGCGAGTCTCCAGCCGGCCGTCCAGCGCCCCTGATGAGCGGTCTGCCCAGCGTCCGCCGACCGCCGCCGCGGCGACCGTCCGCCTCCCGGCGGGCCGGATCGCGCGTCTGTCGACCCGAAGCGACTCCCAGCGCACGCAAAAGGGAAACAGCACCGGAATGACGCGGATATAGCGCCCTCAGCAACAATGATCTGCGGTGATTTTGAAATCCCGACGGCATGGGCGCCGCGGGACGAGGAGCCCAGCGCCTCCGCGCTCGGTATGTGGTGCTGCAGATGGAGATCGACGCTTTCGCGCGCGCAGGCCACTGCGGCGCGCGCAGCGCAGCAGCGGGCGCCGCTGCTGCTCCCGCACCTGCGCCGCAACGCGGCCCGCCCCCGCGCTGCTCCCCCCGCCTTACAGGCGTCCTTCAGGAGCTCCAGGACAACGATGCGCTTTACATTGCCGACGAAACCACATTTGAGCAGGCCCTGGAGCTGGTCAGGTGGGCCGCGTCGGGGGTTGGCAGCACCGCACCAGTCTTGCAGCTGAGCTCGGCGCCGAGCCCTCAGCGCACGCCGCAGCATGCAGCGGCCGCCACTGCTCCGCGGCCCGAACACAGCAGCGCGCCTTGGAGGCACAACCCCCCCAACGTTGCGCACGAGCCTTTGTCGCAACCCGCTCCCCAACCCCCACCCCCACCCCCCTGCAGCTGCTTCTCCCGCCTCCCCGCGCGCGACCGCACCGCGCTGGTCGAGGCGCTGACCTCAAACCTCCTGTCCCTCGCCGCCTCGACCGAGGCGCTGCTGGAGGAGTGGTCCGACGCGGCGCCCGACGCGGTGGCCGCGCACAAGGCGGCGCTGCGCGCGCAGACGTTCCTGCTGCACTGCGTGTCATCGCAGGCGTCGGAGGAGGCGGAGCGCGGCGCGGGCGCGGGGGGCGCGGCGGCGGCGGCGGCAGCGCCCAAGGGCCGCGGCGGCGGCGTGGCAGGTACGCGAAGTGCGCGTGCGTGCTTGCTTCCCGTAGGCAGCTGCATAGTGCGCGGCGGGATGGGATTTGGGGGCTTACAAAGCAACCGCCCGCAGGCCTTTCTGCGAGCGGGTGCGAATCCAAGCCGCGAGCTGCACGCGCCCTGTGGTGTGCCCCGCCGCGGCCGCCGCCTCGGCCCGCGCTCACAAGCCGCGACCCCCGCCCCCGCCCCGCCAGCCCGCCGCGGCCGCGCCGCCGCGGCGGACGAGGACGCCGGCCCCCCCAGCGACGGGTGGGACTGGGAGTGGGGCCGCGCGGCCACGCTGAGGGCGCTGGAGGCAGTGCTGCTGGTTGACCTGGCGGCGCTGTTCGGGGGGGTGCCCGGCGTGGAGCGGATGGCGGGGCTGGCGCTCGACGTGGTGAGGGGGTGACGCAGCCGGGTGACGCAGCCGGGTGACGCAGCTGGGTGACACAGCAGGGTCTGGTGCGGGCTGTTTGCACCGTTTGTGGCGCAGCGCTGCGTCGTGCCCCTGCCCCAAACCCGGACCCTGCCGGCGCCGCCCTCCGACCGCCTCCCCCCCTCCCCGCCGCCCAGGCCCTCGCCGCCCTCGAGTCCAAGTCGGCCGCCGCCGCCCGCGCCGCGCCGCTCCGCGCCGCCGCGACCGAGGTGCTCTGCGCGTGCGCGCTGCGCTACGGCCAGCTGGAGGCGGCGGCGTCGCAGCTGCTGGCGCGCGCGAGGAGGGCGGACCACGTCGCCGCTGCTGCTGCGGCGGCGGCGGCGTACGCCGAGGCGCGGTTCAACAAGTCTCAGCTGGTGCGTGGTTTTCTAGGGGAAGCGGGATGCGTTTTCATGTGCGTGTGCATGGTGGGGGGGAAGAGGGCAGTGGGATGGGTGCTTATACGCGTGCTGCATGCTGTCTGGTTTGATGCACGCGTGCCGCGCCGGCGGAGCACTGGGCAGTCGCCAAAACCGCCGCCTGGGCTGCGAAAGCCCGGCCACAAACAACGCCCCCCCCCACCCCACCCCCCACCCCCGCCCCGCCCCCAGGCCGTCGCGCTGCTCTGCGAGTTCAGCCGCGCCACCCCGGGGGAGCTCGACGACGAGGCGCGCGCCAACGCCGCCGCCGTCACGCGCCTCGCGGCGCTCGCGCCCGCGCTGGCCGAGGCGGCGCCCGGGGCGGTGGCCAACCAGATCTCCCTGCTGAGGCCCTTTTTGGCGTGCTCCAGCGCTTCGATGCGCGGCGCGGTGCTGTCGGCGATAGGGACGGTGCTGATAAAGGTGGGGGTGGGAAAGGGGGGCTTTTGGTTGTGGCTGTCTAGTTGTGTGTGTTGGTGTGTTGGGGTTGTGCTGGTGTTGGTGTGTGTGACTTTTTTGGTGTTGTGGCGTGAGGAAGCCATGCTTGAGCTTGGTGAGCTGAGCCTTTGCCAGCTTCAAAAAACAGCAAGCCCCGCTCAAAAAAGGCAACCTTGAAGCGCCGACCCACCCGGCCAGTGAAGAAGAACAAAAACTGAAAACGGGCGCCCCCAGGTGTACAACGCCGACTTGCTCAACGCCAGCACCACCGACGGCGCGCGCAGCGCGCACCTGCGGTCCAAGCGCGCGCTGATGGAGGTGCTCAAGGCGCGCGCGCTGGACAAGGGGGCGTACGTGCGGCAGAGGGTGATGCAGGTGGGGGGGGGGGTAGGGGGGTAGGGGTGGGTTTTGCGGCAGAGGGTGATGGGGCGGGACAGGGTAGGGGTGTGGAGGTTGCGGCAGAGGGTGGTTCAGGGGAGGGGCCGGGACAGGGTAGAGGTGTGACTGTTTGCGGCATGGCTCGCGATTGGTGCACGAGGGGCCCCTTGCCCACCCAACCCCACCCCCCTCCCCGCCTTCCTCCCCCACCCCCCCCCCCCCCCCCCCCGTACAGATCTGGTCTGCCCTGGTTGAGGCGGAGGTGGTGCCCATCGCCTCCTACAACGAGGTCCTGGGGCTGGGTGCGTTTTGGGGGGGAGCCCCTAGGATTTTCAGCGATTCTCCTCTTTCAAGGGATGATTTGTTCCCGCCACTTCCCTCGTATGCGCCCGCAGCGATTCCCACCACTCCAGAAGCCACGGCAAGCAACCTCAGCAGCCAACCGCCCCCTCCAAAGCAATGTCGCCCACCCCAAAACCCCAAAACAACAACACCCACTCATCCCGCAAATCCCCGAACCCCACCCCCCAAAACTAAACCACCCAGCCATATCCCGCCTTGAGGACGACAGCCAGCTCGTGGTGCGCGCCGCCATAGGCCTGGCCTACCAGCTGCTGAGGAAAAACCCCTTTGGGGAGCGCCTCGCGACGCAGCGCTTTGTTTCAACGCTGCCCTGCCTCGAGGCGCGGCTGGCGGAATACGGCGGGGCGCCCGAGGCGGCGCGCGCGCGCGCGGGCGCGGGCGGCGCCGGGAGCGAGGGCGGGGCGGGGCCGGAGGGGGATGAGGAGGTGGGTGTGCGGGGGTGGGGTGGGGATGGGAGCTTGTTGGCGGCGCGCCTTGCTTGCTTGCTGGCTGGCTGGCTGGCTGGCTGGCTGGCTTGCCTGCCTGCCTGCGTGCGTGCGTGCGTGCGTGGGTTTTCGCCGAGCGCCCCCGGCGTCAAATCCACCCAAGCCCGGGATCAAACGGCCCGACCCTACACCCCCCTGGCGCGCAGATGGCCGACGGCGCGGCCGGCGACGAGGCGGCGGAGGGCGAGGCCGGCGCTGACGCCGAAGCCGAGGCCGATGGCGACGAGGGCGAGGGTGAGCCGGGGGTCCCCTGCTGCCCTGCGCTTGACATGGCTCCCCAAACAAACCAAAACCCCCCACAACCAACCGGACCCCCCGCAACCAACCGAACCCCCCCCAGCCCGCCTCCCCGACGGCCCCCGCGTGTCGGAGGTGCGCCACCTCATCGCCACCGTGCGCGCCGCGGTGGAGTTCTGCCGCCGCCTCGAGGGCGCGCTGCCCACGCTGCGGCTGCAGCTGGGGTCAAGCTCCAGCGGGGTGGTGACTGAGGTTATCAAGCTGCTGGCCTTCCTGAGGTGGGTTGGGGTGAACTGGGGCCCCATTTTTTCTCCCCCGTTTGCGCGCTTGGGGTGGTTGATGCATTCTACTGATTCGGGTTGGGTTGGGGCGGTTTTGCCGCCGTCGTGGCGCCAATTGGGAAAATGCGTGGTGAGAGAGGTCATCAAGCTGCTGGCCTTCCTGAGGTGGGCGGACGTGCTGATCCGGGTTGGATTGGGTTCGAGCAGCTTTTGCCGCCATCGTGGCGCCGATTGCGAAACCCATTGACGGTTTGAGACCCGTCGCCCCGGCACATCCCATCCCCTCCTGCCACACGTGCACTCATTCCCCCCCTCCCTCCAAACACCAGCCCACCCCAACCACCCCCCAAACCCCCCGCAGGCGCTTCCAGGTCCCCGGCGCCGCGTCGGCGCTGCGCGGCATGTGGCCGCTCGTGTTTGCGCGCGAGGAGGAGGTGCGCACCGCGGTGCTGGAGGCGTGGTGGGCGATGTACCTCGGAGGGGGGCTGGACGGGAGGGGGAGCTCGCCCAAGGAGCAGGTGCGGCACGCCTTTTTAATCTGGGTTGGGGGGACTGCGGTTGCTTCGGGGCTTCTCAAGTACTGGGGTTTGGGGGGGGCTGGCGCCCATGGGCTGCCCATGCCTGACTGCCTGTCCACTCACCTCGACCGCCACCAAACCGCCGCCCAATCGCCCCCAAGCCGCCGCCCAAACCGCCGCCAAACCCTCCAAACCCCCCAAACCCCTAAACCCCCAAACCCCCAAACCCTAAACCCCCAGGTCGAGACCCTGCTGTCAGAGGTCGTCCCCGGCCTCACCCTCGGGGAGCTCTCCGCCCTCGGCACCATCCTCTCCCGCCTCGCCGCGCCCCCCTCGCCGCGGCTGGCGGTGGGGCGGCTGCTCGGGCCGCTGATGAATCTGCTGGTGTCCGAGTTCACGCGCGCCGGCGCCGGCGCCGCGCCGGCAGCGGCGGCGGCGGCGGCGGCGGGCTCCGCCGACGCCGCGGCGGCGCGGGACCAGTCGGGGGACGGCGGGGCGGCGGAGGGGCAGCGGCGCGTGCGGCTGGCGTTCCAGCTGCTGAGGTGGGGGCGGGCGACAGGGGCCAGGCCATGCGGCGCTTCGCTGCGGGGGGAATCGGACCCCCCCTCCACCTGGCAAGCCCCCTGACGCCCCAACACCGGGCCCCTTTCCCACGAAACTCCCCCCACCCAAACCCCGCGCCCCCCGCGCAGCCTGCTGGCCGCCGCCAGCCCCGCAGACGTGCTGCCCCACGCAGAGGGCATCGCGGCCATCGGCTTCTCCCAAAAAATGGAGGTGCGGCCCCCGGCTTGGCCGCCGCCTTTGCAAGGCTACGGCCCCGCCCGCCCTTGCTGCTCTCTGCGGCCGCCGCTCGCTTCGCAGTGCGCCGTCCGCTTGTCGAGCGCAGGCCGCGGCAGCGAGACGACGGTGCCAAGCTGCGCCCGGTCCCATTTGAGAAATCTCCTCCCTGCCTCCCTCACCCCCCCCAAAAAACGACCAGGACCCCGCCATACAGCGCGCCACCTGCCAGGTGCTCGCCTCCGTCGCGCCCTGCCTGCTCTCCGGCGGCGGCGGGCCCGGCGCGGCGCGCGAGCGCTTCCTTGCGCGCGCGTACGAGGCGATCGCGCGCCTCCTCCTCGGATCCGGATCTGGATCTGGATCTGGATCTTGGGGCTCGGGCGGCGGCGGCGCCGCGGGCGACGCGCCCGGCTATGGCAGCGGCAACTGGCCGGCGGTGGCAGAGGCGGCGGTGGCGGCGCTCTACGCGCTGCACCCGCGCCCGCACGCGCTGGCGGGGGCGGTGCTCGCGCGGCTCGCGCGCGCGGCCGGGCTGAGCGGCGGAGGTGCGCGGGACGATCGAGCGCGTGCGGTTTTGCATGCCTTCTCAACCGCGCGCGTCTTTGGAGGCTGCATGGCGACGTGCGTGCATGCATGCGCGCGCATGCATGCTTGGCGTGCGCATGCGCTCATCCATGCGCTCGCCGTGAACTCGCGGCCTCTTTTCTCCCCCCACCCCGCAGCGGCCGGCGCCGCGCCCTCCGCGGCGGGCCTGGCCCGCGTGTTCACCGTCCTCGGCGCCGTCGCGCTGCAGCAGCTGGCGCTGTCGGAGCGCGGCGTCCGCGCCGCGCGCGCCGGCCGCGCCGACGCGAGCCGCTCCGCGGCCGAGGCCGCCGCCGACGCGGCGCGCGAGGCCGCGGCCGCGGGCGGCGGCGCGACGCCGGCAAAGGGCGCCAAGCGCGGCGGGAAGCGCAGCGCCGGCGGCGCGGCGGCGGGCGCCGGGGAGGGGGATGACATTGCTGCGCAGCTCGGGGTCGGGGCTGCGGCGAGCATGGACGAGCTGGACGCGCTGGCCGCAGAAATCGAGGGGCAGGTGGGTTTGGAGGGGTTTGGGGGTGGTTCGTGACTGGCAAGATCCCTCGAACTGGGGGCTTTGAGGGGTTTTTGGGATCAACCCACAAAACCGACTCAACTGAAGCCTCCAAGGCTCCAACATAAACCCTGCCCACCCGCCCACCCGCCCACCGCCAGATCTCCGAGCCCGGGCAGCTGCTGGGCGGCTACACCTCCCTGCTCTCCGCCCTCTGCTTCCGCCGCAGCTTCCTGGACGCCCCCGAGCCCCTCCAGTCGGCCGCCCTGCTGGCGCTGACCAAGCTCATGGCCATCGACGGACGCCTCTGCGCGCCTTCGGCGGCGGCGGGGGCGCAGGGGGGCGGCGCGGGGGGCGGGCGGGACCACGTGGCGCTCCTTTTCACGCTGCTGCTGGAGAGGTGGGGGGTGGGGGGTTGCAATAGGAAAGGGGCGGTTGGCCCTTGTTTCAGCGCGGCTCGCATTACGATGCGACAGTAAGGGACGCATCTGCTCGATCGGCGACTCGCAGTCGAAACGCCGCCACTGCCTCACCCCCCCTCCACCCCGCCACCCATCACCCCCCCACCCACCAACACCCACCCTCACCCGCAAACACCCCCAGGCGCGTGCCCGCGGCCGTGCGCGCCAACATAGTGACGGCGCTGGGCGACCTGGCCTCCCGCTGGCCCAACGCGCTTGAGCCCTGGACCTGGTGGGTTTGGGGTTTGTCCGGCTCGGGGGTTTGGGGGTTTGGGGGTTTGCAACGCTCGGGGTTTTGTTTGGTTGGGGGCTTTTTAGTGTTTGGTGATGGTGATTTGGCACGGCGCGCCGCGAAGCGCGCTCCAGACCAACACCCATTGCCCCCCCACACAAAAAACAAAACCCAAAACACCACCCCCACCCCCCAGGGCAATGTACGAGCCGCTGTCAGACCCCGACCCCACCGTCCGCTCCTGCTGCCTGTCGGTGCTGACCCACCTCGTGCTGGGGGGGCGGCTCAAGGCAAAGGGCTCGGTGGCCAAGGTGGCGCGGCTCACGGCGGACAGCGACCCGGGTGGGGAGGGGAGGGGGGGCGTTGGCGTTGGCGTTGCTTATTTCTGCAGAGGGCCACGGCAGGGGGCAGACGGGCGGTTGCCGTTCAACTGTGCGAGTCTGACTTGCACCCCGGTTTGACCCATTCGATCGCAGTCCGACCGCTTGCTGTGGAAGCAGCCCAAAAGCCGCCAAAGCAAACGCCCCACCAAACGCCACGTTGACCTCTCCCACCCCATCAAAACGCCCCCCTCCCCCAGCCATCGCCGCGCGCGCGCGCCTCTTCTTCTCCCAGCTGGCAAAGAGCGGCACCGGCTCCGCGCGCGCCTCGGCTTCCGCTGCGGCGGGCGCGTCGGCGGCAAACCCGGTGTACAACCTGCTGCCAGACATGCTGAGCGCGCTGTGCCGCGAGCAGGTGCGTTTTTGTTTAGGGGGGTGCTTTTTTTGGGGGGGGGGGGTTGCTCCATTTGGGGATGTTTTGGCCGACTCGACTTTGCTTCGGTCGGGCTGGGCCGGTCGAGGTGCAAACGGGGCCGAAACCCCCCGGCACCAAAGAACCCCAAAACCGAAACCCCCCGAAACCGAAACCCCCCCGGAACCAAAAAACCCCAAACCGCCAGGGCCTGTCTGACGGCGAGTTCAGGGAGATCATGGGGGAGCTGCTGCCTTACGTAAAGGTGGGGAGGCAGGGGGAGGGTGGTTGTGGGGGGGCTGGTTGGGGTGCGGGTTTTGGGGCGGGGGCTTGGCGCGCGGGCTTTGAGGCTCCCAGGGTTGCTTTTGCTTGGGGCCTGGAGTTCGTGCCCCCTCTTTCCTCCCCTCCCTACTCTCCTGCCCACCACCCTCCCCACAGCCGTTCACACCCTCCCTCCCTCCCTCCCTCTCCCCGCCCCACCCGCCACCCCCAGGACCGCCAGGCGGACGCGCTGCGCGAGAAGCTGGCGCTGCGGATGGAGCACGCACCGGGCGGCGCGCGCGAGTGGAGGTGGCTGGCCTTCTGCCTCGGACAGGTGCGCGCGCGGCCGCTGCCGCTGCCGCTGCCGCTGCTTCCGCCGCTGCTTCCGCCGCTGCTTCCGCATTGCGCAAAGGGGGGCTGGGCGGGGTGGGGGGGGGGTGTTGGGGCCACGCATGCAGCCGCCGCTGCCTCCGCAGTGCGTGAAAGGGGGTGGGGCGTGGGGCGTGCGCGGCCGTGTGTGGGAGGGGGGAGGGCGCAGGCGCCGAGGCGCGTCGGGGACGCGGCCGGAGCACGCGTAGCCTCAAAAGAACGTGAATGCCGGCCGTTCTTGTTACTAAACCCCCATAAAACAACGCGTCCGGCCGGGGCCCCCGCAGCTTGGCTACAGCGAGAAGGCGGCGCGGCGGCTGGCGGAGGTCACCCGCGCCTACAAGCACGCGCTGGGGGAGGACGAGGTGGGGGTTGTTTTAGGATGCCGCGATGCTAAGCATGGCGGCGGTCGATCAGCCTTGAAGTGGGATGCCACTCGTGTCCCACCCACCCACCCACCCCCCGCCCCCACAAACCCCAACCCCACCCATCCCCCAACCCCACCCATCCCCCAACCCCACCCACCTCCCCCCCCCCAACGCCCAACCCCAAAGGTGTACTGCGTGTTCAAGGGCTTTGCAGACAAGGCCCGCAAGGCGCAGGGCGGCGCCCGCGCCTCGGCCCCCGCCGCCTCGGCGGCCGCCGCCCCGGACGGCCCCCCCGCGCCGCGCGGCGCGGGGGACGAGCTCAGGGAGAGGGCCGAGGAGTGGGCGCGCGCGCTGGACGAGGCGCGGGCGGCGGCGCTCGAGGCCAAGGCTGTGGAGGAGGCCGCGGCGGCGAGGGCGGCGGCCGCGGCGGCGGCGGCGGCGGCGGGCGGGGGCACGCCGGGCGGCGGCGGCGGGGGGCCTGCGCCCGCGACGCCCGGGGGCGCCGCGGCGGGGGCCGAGGCGGCCGCGGCGGGCGCGCCAGCGCCCCCAGCGGCGGGCACGCCGGCGCCCCCGGCGGCGGCCGCGCCGGGCGCCGAGGCGGGCGCCGGCGCGGGGGCCGGCGGTGAGCAGGAGCACGTCCCGCTGATGACCCCGGTGCAGCCGGGCCTGGCGCCGCCGCCGGACATGGAGGACGATGATGATGAAGAAACCGGGCTCGAGGGGGAGGAGGGGCCGGGGGGGCGCGCGCCCGAGGTGGGGGGCGACGACGACGACGACGCCGCGTCCGAGGCGCGCGCGGGCGCGCCCGAGGCGGCGGCCGCCCCGTCGGAGTCTCTGGGCCGACGGATGGCGGCGCTGACGGTGGGCGGCGGCCGCGGCGCGCGCGCCTCGCGCGGCGCTGGCGGCGGCGGCGGCGGCGGCGAGGTGTCGTCTGCCGAGGTTGCACCCCGGGCGCGGCGGGGCCGGAGGGCGGTGGTCGTGGAGAGCAGCGACGAAGACGAGTGATGACGGGCGGCGGGCGACTGCCGGCGACGGCGAGTGACGCAAGGCTGCGTGTGTTGCCTGCCTCGCATGGACGTGGATTGGAGGCATGTATAATCCCCAAAGCCGCCCGCGCCGCTGCTTCTGCGGCGGCGGCTTGCGGCGCTGACGTATAGCACAGTACTGTGGACCGGGTAACAAGCTTAGTGCTCCCGCTGTACTCTGTTGGTGTGCCGCACAGCTGTGAGTGTCCAGGGTGATTTGCTACTTTCTGAGGGTTTAAAACGCTGCTTGTTACAGGACTGTCGACCAAACGCAGCACAGGCGGCTCGCTCGCCGAGCGCCGCAGCCCGCGTGGCGTGAGCGTCGCGTCACCACAGCCGCCACCAGGGGCGCCTGCCGAGCCGGCGGGGTGGCTGGGCGTAGCCGTCAGGCCACTGCTGCTGCTGCGGTTGCTGGCTCCACTGCTGCTGCGGTTGCTGGCCCCACTGCTGCTGCGGTTGCTGGCCCCACTGCTGCTGCGGTTGCTGGCCCCACTGCTGCTGTGGCTGCTGGCCCCACTGCTGCTGCGGCTGCTGGCCCCACTGCTGCTGCGGCTGCTGGCCCCACTGCTGCTGTGGCTGCTGGCCCCACTGCTGCTGCGGCTGCTGGCCCCACTGCTGTTGCTCCTGCGGTTGCTGGCCCCATTGCTGCGGCTGCTGCGGCTGCTGCGGCTGCTGCGGCTGCTGCGGCAGCTGACCCCACTGCTGCTCACCCCGCTGCGGCTGCTGCTGCTGCTCCAGCTGCTGCTGCTGCTCCCACCACTGCTGCTCCCGCACCCGCCGCTGCTGCCACTGCTGCTGCTGCTCGGCCCGGGCCGGCGGGGTCCTCACCACATCAACGGTCGGGCCCTGGCGCGCGGATGCACCCGCAAGCCCCGGCGGCGGTGGCCGGCTCGGATAGACGGGCTGCCGCGGGGGGCGCTGCCGCGGCTGCTGCTGCTGCTGCCGCTGCTGCTGCTGCTGCTGCTGCTGCTGCTGCTGCTGCTGCTGCTGCTGCTGCTGCAGCGGCGGTGGGGGACGGGCCTGCTGCAGCGGCTGGGGCGGCGTGGCGGCTTGACGCGCCTGCGGCATGGGGGCCTGCCGCTGCTGCTGCTGCTGCTGCTGGGTCGGTGCCAGTGGCCAGGCGGGGGGCACCTGCTGCTCCTGCTGCTGCTGCCGCTGAGGTGGCAGCGGCAGCGGCAAAGGCTCCGCACCCTGCCACGGCGCTGCTGCTTGCCGCTGGGGCACCCCAGCCCCCAAAGGGTTGGTCATCGCGGCCGCCGCGGTCCGCGTCGCCGCCCACGAGGGCTCGGCGGCAGCTGCCGCGGCCAGGGCGGGCATGCTGACAGGGGCCGTGGCGGCCGATTCGCCTCTGCTGCGGCCCTCGGCGGCGGCGGCGTTGCCGTTGGCCGCCCTGGCCCCCGCTGGGACGGCATCCCCCGCAGCCTCCCGCGGCGCGGCGCCCGGCAGCGTAGCAACGCCCCGCAGAGCCGCCGCGGCCGGCGGCGGCGCGCCGAGCTGCTGCGCGGCCGCCGCCCCGGCGGCCCCGCCAAAGCCCGCGGCGGCGTCGCTGCCGCTGCCGCTGCCGACGCGCCGCGCGCCGGGTGCGAACTGGCTTGGGGGCCGCAGGCCGGCCTGCTCCTCCATACTGGCCTGGACCTGGGAGGGTGGTGAACCGGCAGCGCTGCAGCTTTAGACGGGAGGGGCCCTGGTGAACACCCTGCCCCTCCTCTACCTTCCCAGTCCGCCATCCCCTCTTCCAACCCCTCCTCCCGACAAAGGGGCCCCCAAAGCCCGCCCCCACCTCGTCCACAAACGCGTCCAGCCCGCTGAACCGCTCCGACAGCGCCATGATTTGGGGGTCCACCGCGAGGGAGGCCAGCCCCCGCTCCCGCGCGCGCGCCTTGGCGGCGGCCTCGACGCGGCGCAGCTGCTCGCGCTTGGCGCGGTCCGCGTCCTCGCGCAGCCTTTTTTAGGAACGGATGAATTAGGAATGGCGGGCGTCGGGGCGTCTGCAGTCAGGCACAGGCCCAACAGAGCCAGCCGGCTGCGGGAGCGCGAGGAGCTCGCCGCCCACCTGTCCCTGAGCGCCTGCCGCCGCTGCTGTCTCTCCAGCAGCGTCCGGTGCAGCGCCTCGGCCTCGGCGCGCGCCGCCGCGCGCTCGCCGGCCTCGCGCGCCGCGGCCTCGCGGCGGGCGGCGGCCTCGGGGCTCTGCTGCTGCAGGCGGGCGCGCTCCTCCTGCTCCCACAGCGCATCCCAGGCGTCCGGCTCGCGGCCCCAGACGCGGGCGGCGACGCGCGCGCGGGGGCGCGCCGGCGCGAGCGGCGGCCGCAGACCGCGTGGCGGGCGCCGCTGCCGCGGTGCCGGGGGCGCTGCTGCCGCGCCGGGCGGCCCCGCTGCTACGGAGGCATCCCGGGCTCCCCGTAACGCGGCGTCGCCAGCCCCGCGGGGGGCCAGCATCGCCGCGAGACCCTGGGCGATCTGTTTCGCGCACTGGCGCGTCAAAAACCACAATGCAACGTGACCAATGCACTGGCATAAAAATGCACCCGTGGTATGAGACAGCGCGGTGCAAGAGGCGCCGCACTTGTCACAGCGCCCCAGGCCTGGTGACTCTGCCGCCGCTGCCGCCCCAGGCTCGCCCCAGACCCCTGCGCTGCCGCAACCCTCCCGACCGCATCCCCAGCTGCAATCCCGAGCCAGTGTGTTACTGCGCAGCACGCGCGCCGCCGCACACGCCGCAGTGTGCGCCGCCCCGCGCGCGCGCGAGCCCCCGCCTCGAGCGGGTTCCCTCCCTCTGCGCCCTCCTCTCTATTCCTGGGGCTTGAGGTTGGGGAAGCACTGGTAAACGTCGGTCTTGGGGTGCTTGTTCTCTGCGTGCTCCCGCATCTTGGCCTCGGTGGTCTGTGGGGGAGGGCGGGAGGAGGGCGAGCATGAGCCGCGGGCAGCGGCGCAGGCGGCGGCACGAGCGGGCCGCGTGCGCAGCAGGCCCGACCGAGCCAGCATGCTGGCACGCGCTCGCCGCTGCCCGCGACCGCTGCCGCCGCAACCGCGCACCGTGCAGATGAACTGCTGCAGGCACACGTGGCACTTGAGGGACAGCGCCGCCGCGTTGGCCTTGAGCTGGCTGCCCTTGTTGGCGTTGGCCTGCAGCTTCTCCATCTGGGGTGGGGGGTGGGGGGTGCGCGGCAAAGCATGCGGCGGGCGAGGGCAGATTTGGGACCGAGTTGGGGCACGCATGGCTGGGCGGCCGCGGCCTGGCCTGCGCTGGGGCGCGCACGCATGCCGGTGCTGCGGGGTGGAATGCGCACACCCACACACACACCGCCCAAAATTTCCTCCTGCGCCGTGCCGCAACCCCATCGGCCCGCACCTTGCGCAGGCGCGCCGTCGCGGACTTCTGCCCGTTGCCGCCCCCCATCGTGGCACGCGCCGCCTGCCGGTGTGCGCTCGCGCTCCTGGGTTGCGCCGGACGCCGGCCTCGCGCTCCTTACCGCGCGAGTGGTGTCTCTGTCGCCTGCGGGGGGCGCGCGATCGCGAGGGGGTGCTGGTGAGCGGGCGTGGTCCCTGCCGCCGCCGCGCGCGGTCGCCGGACGCGCGCCGCGGGGTGCTGCGCTCGCGGGCCGGCGCGGCGGGACGCGCTCCGGCGCTCTGCGCGCCACGCGCCGGCTACGGGACGCCTCTCTCGATGTGGCCGCGCCTATCTGCGGCTCGCACACGCGCGGGGCGCTCCGGGCGGGCGGCCGAGGGCAGCGCGCGCGTTGCCACACTGGCTGCGGCGCGCGCAAGCTCACCTGGGGCTGGGACGGACGCTCCGTAAAATCAAGCGCTTGGCGAATGGATCCTCAAAGCGGCGTGGAAGGGGGAAGGCCTCTCTGCGCGCGCAAGACCAAGACCGGCTTCTCGGCAGCTTCGCCTGCTTGGGGCGCCCAATATGGAGCCCCCTCCCGCTTCTCTCTCCGGCACATCGTCGTTCACCCCTGCGCCGCTGTGCAATCAATTGTTCGCTCTCACCGCTGGCCCAGCTGCGCACGCCCGCGTGATCTCTCCCGGGACCCGCGAGCGCTTGGCCCCTCCCGGCCCCTCAGGCGGGCCTCTAATGAGCGGGCGGCATCTGCCGGCCACGCCCAGCACGGAGGGGAGCCCCACGCCGACCTACGCGCTCCCCACCTACTCGTTCCCGACCGCGGGCGGCGGGGGCGGCGCGACGCCGTTCCTGGCGCCAGGTGCGGCTCAAGCTGACCTGGCCGGCTTGGGAGGCCTTGCGCGGTCGGGCGGTTGCGACGCAAAGGGTGTGCAGCAGCTTCCTGAGTCGTGACAGGGCCTCCCTCGCGCGCGCCCAGTCGCCCGGAACCGCTGACGATGCTGACGCTGCCGACCCGCGCCCCCGCCAACGCAGGCGGCGCAAACGCGCGCGGCGGCGCCCCGCTTGAGGCCGCGCTCAAGGCGCTGCGGGGGGAGCTGCAGACGCTCAAGGAGGACGACTGGCAGTTTGAGGCGCCGCGCCACCAGCACAGCTGAGCGGGCCTGCCCCTCCGGCCGCGGGCTTCAAGAATAGGCAGGCAGCAGCAGTGAAACTGCAGAGCACTACTTGCAGCAGCAGCGCAAGCAGGCAGCAGCGCAAGCAGGCAGCAGCATGGCGACCGCCGCGCCCCAGCCGCCCAGCCGCATGGAGCTGCTAGAGTCTGAAAAGTCGTGCGTACCCTACGCCCGCCGCCCCGAGTGGGCCGACGCGTCGCCGCTGCCGCCGCCGCCGGGGGACGCGGGCAGGGTGGTGGCGATCCAGTACAGCGAGCGGCACGCCGAGGCGCTGGGGTACTTCCGGGCAGTGATTGCCAAGGTGGGGGGTGGCAGGGGAAGGGGCGGTCAGCCGCGCGCACTGCAGCGGCGGGCTCGGGCGCTGGCGTGGCTACGTGCCTGGCGCGCCTGGGTTCATGCACGCGTGCTTGGAGGGGGAGGGCGTGACTGATGGAGGCCCTTTGGCTCCCTTCTCCCCCTCAGCCAAGCGCACTCCAACGCCGGCCCTGCCAACCGCCATCCCGACCTGCCACCCCCCCGCCCCAACCAACCCTTAACCGCCCCCAACCAGGGCGAGAAGAGCGCGCGCGTGCTGGACCTGACGCGCCACCTCATCGCCTTCAACTCTGCGGACTACACCGCGTGGCAGTGGCGCTGGGAGTGCGTCGCGGCGCTGGGGGGGGACCTGGCAGAGGAGGCGGCCCTCACAGAGTGAGCCGCGGCGCCGCTTTAAGCGGGGGGGAGGGGTGCGCTTGTTTGGTGCGCATCGGGCATGCAGGCTGCCGCTGCTGTCCGTGCGGGCAAGGCCTGGTGTGGAGCGCAACCCGCGAGCGTCCCCCAGCGCGGCGCCCCCAACGCGCCGCACCCCCGCACCCCTGGACCCCGTGCCGCAGGCGCGTGGCGCGCGAGAGCGCCAAGAACTACCAGCTGTGGAACCACCGCGCCAAGGTCGCCGCCGCGCGGGGGCCGGCGGGCGCTGCGGAGGAGCTGGCGTTTGCGGCGCGCGCGCTCGAGGCGGACGAAAAAAACTACCATGCGTGGGCGCACCGGCAGGTGGGGGGGAGCCTGCTGAACCCTAAAAACAAGGGCGGTGGCCTGCCTGCGTTTAAGCGCGCACAAATACGCGCAAACGCGCAGTACAGAGATACGCTGCGTTTGTATCTCTGTCCCCACGCACAAGCACGCGCGCCAATCCCCCCCCCCCCGCACGCCAGGCCGTCGTCGCCGCGTGCGGCCTGTGGGAGGATGAGCTGCGCTACAGCGAGGCCCTGCTGGAGCGGGACGTGCGCAACAACTCCGCCTGGGCGCAGCGCGCGTTTGTCAAGCTGGTGGGTTGCAGGGGGTCATGGGGGAGTTGCGTGGCACACAGAAATGACAGAATATACCAAGGAAGGTACTCAGCGCGCCGCATGGCATGGTGCTGGTTGTGTGCGCCTGCCAGCAGGCCCTCATCTGGGTGCACTCCCCCACACACCCTCCACGGCCGCCGCCCCGCCGCCGCTGCCCCACCCCCTAGGCCCTGCTGGCCCGCGACGCGGAGGCGCGCGCCGCCGCCGCCGCCGCCGCCGCCGCCGCCGCCGCCGCCGCCGCAGCCGCCGCCGCCGCCGGCGGCGCAAACGCAGGCGCGGCAGCAGCACAGCGCGCCGCCTACCTGGCCGCCCTTCAGGGGGAGTTTGAGTACGTCGCGGGTGCCCTGGCCCTGGACCCGCGCAACGAGAGCGCCTGGAACTACCTGCTGGGCCTGTTCGCCTTCCCGGGGGCGGCGCCCCACGAAATGGGGCGCCACATGTCGGTGCGTTTCCGCGCTTGGGGGTAGGGAGGCTGGGCGGTGCTGTGGGCACTGGCGGGTGGCGGCCTGGGGGCAGGGCCGGCTGCGCCGAAAGGGGGGCGCGAGTGGGGAGGGGCGGCGGGGGGCGGGCCTCTGCTCGGTTCGCCCCCCGATCGCACCTTGGCAGCAGCGCGGCGTCCGTAAAACCGGATCGCCCAAAGGAACCCGGCCGACGCTTGGAAATGCCCCGCGCACGGCGCTTCAATGAATCAACCTCAATCTGGAAACCGGCCAGGTGTACATCATCTGCAAGGAGGCTCTCTCGGACTGCCCCTCCTGCGCGCCCGCGCTGGACGCGCTCGCGGCGTGGTACCTGTCACTGGCCTGCCTGCTGCGCGACGCCGCCTCGGCCTCCGCCGGCGGCGCCGCCTCGGGCCCCGCGCTCGCGCGCGCGCGCGACGCGGCGGGCAAGGCGCTGGCCGTGCTGGCAAAGGCGGCGGCGGCGGACCCCATCCGGCGGCCGTACCTCGGGCACCGGCGGTACGAGGCGCGGCAGCTGCTGCAGCAGCTCAAGGCCGGCGGCTGAGGGGGCGGCCGCGCGGCAGCCCTTGCCCCCGTCTTTTCGTGTTGCTGCCGTGAGCGTCCCGCAGCCTGTACCTTTTCCGACCCTGTAAAAAAAACCAATGCCGTATCGTCGCCGTGCGTGCGCGGTTTACCCGGCCTGCCTTGCCTGCACCACTGCGCGCGCCCGCAGTCTGCAAGACAGAAGCGGCGCCCGCCGCCGCAGTCGAAACCGCGGGCCAAGCAGCGGCGGTCAAGCCGCGGGCTCGTCGGCCCGGCGCCCCGAAAAGGCCGCCTCACTCCAGCACCGCGGTCGCCTCGATCTCCACCTTGGCGTTGAGCGGCAGCGTCTTGACCGCAAAGGTCGCGCGCGCGGGGGGGTTTTCGGGGAAGTACTTTCCGTAGATGCCGTTGACCGTCGCAAAGTCACCCATGTCTGCGGGGGGGGCGGTTGGCGGTTGGGCGGGTGGGTAGGTGGGGCGGTTGGCGGGTGGGGCGGTTGGGGGGAGGGGTGGGGGGGGCTGGGGGGGCGGATGGGGGGCTCGAGGGGCGGCGGCCGTGCCCCGCTGTTTGCCGTGTTTGATGCTGCAGCAGCCACGGCGCAATCGCGCTTTGCGTGGTGCGGCCCAGGCCGGCGGGCTGCAGGGATGGGGCGCGGACGGCCTCCGCACGCCCAAAGCCCGGGCAGCAGCCGCCCCGCCCACCAGCCAGCAGGATGGTGGTTTTGACCACGTGCTTGTAGCTCGCGCCCGCTGCCTCCAGGATGGCGCCCATGTTCTTCATCACCTTTGGGGGGGTGGGGTTAGTAAGGCAAAGGGGAGGGGGGCCGGATGGGGAAGGGGGCCGGATGGAGGGTCGGCGTCGAGAGGCGGAGAAGCCATGCAGCTGCTGTGAGCCGCACAACGAGCACCGGGTGTGGCGGGTGGGCGCAGGGGCGCAGAAGGGAGGGTGCCAGCTAGCGCACCTGCTCGGCCTGGCCCTCCACGCCCTCTGATGCAAAGTCCTTGGTGCCAGGCACGATGCCGATCTGGCCCGACACGTAGAGGGTGTTGCCCGCGCGGATGGCTTGGCTGTAGGGGCCCAGCGCGGCGGGCGCGCTGCGGGCCGCCGTTTTGGGGGCGGGGGGAGCGGGTCGGGGGGGGCGGCGTTTGCCGCTGCGGGAGGGCGCGACGCCGCTGCTGCCGTGATCGACGGGGGGCGGGCGGCGCGCTGCAATGAGGCTTCGACCGCTTCGAGGGCCCCGCCGGGCAGCGGCGACGGCATGCGGCGCCGCGGCGCGCCGCGCTGCCGAGGACCGTGCGTGCGCACCGATCGGTGGAGATGACCTGCTTGCTGCTGGCCTGAACCGCGCTCATTGTGCGCCGCTGGGCCGGGCGGCTGCTGCTGAGGACGCTGCTCTGGAACGCGCGGGCGGCCAGCATTATGGCTGGAAGCAGATCGGAGGAGGCGGCCGGGCGGGGCTTGAAGTGCGGATGGGCTGGTTTAAAATGCAGATTGCGGTCGATCGCGCCCTGTGCTGTATTGAACGCCACGCTGCCCCGACCTCGAAACTCGTCACCCATGCTAGCGGCTCGCCCCCCAGCGGCGCGGCCGCAACGGGCGAGCAGGCGCGGGGCCGTGCGGGTGGCAGCGCTCCACAAGCAGTGGGCGGCAACCGGCGCGGGCGACGCCGTCGGGGGCGGCGGCGGCGGCGGGGCGGCCGCGCGCGCTGCGCAGGCGGCGCGCGCGCCGCTCGCAGACCCCGAGGACGCCACACACGAGATGCTGACGCTGCTGCGGGACCCCCGAAACACGGAGGCGCTGCTGCCGTTCCTGCCCGCGCCGCCGCAGCGCCCGGCGCCGCCCGTGGCGGTGGCCGGCGTGCTCGTGTCTGAGGAGGGGCCGCTCGCGGGTGCGCGCGTGCGTGCGTGCGCGGCGCGCGCGCCGTCGCTGGCCGCCGCTTGGCAGTCGCATGCTGCGGCAGCTGCCCCCCACTTCCGCCGGCTGCACAGGCAGCGCGAACGCAGCTGGCAGCTGGCAGCGCACTCAGTGCGAGCGCCCCCCCCCCCAACCAAACACCCCCAACCAGGCTGCGCGCCGTATATGGACGCCGCCGCGCGCCGCGCGCTGCCGGGCCACCTGCTGCGCCGCTCCCGCATCCTCAGCAGCCTGCGCGTCGGCGGGGAGTGCCTGCAGCGCGTCGCCGTCACCGCGTGCAGCGGCGAGGAGCTGGTTTTGGACTGGAGGCTGCGGCACGCGCCGCTGGACGGCAGCGGCGGCGGGGGGGAGGGCTGCTCCAGCAGCGGCAGCAGCGGCAGCAGCGGCAGCAGCGGAGACGCCCAGGACGAGCGGCCAGCAGAGGGACCGCGCAGCGCCGACTCAACCAGCAGCGGAAGATCAGCAGTTGCGGAAACCGCCGGCAGCAGCGGCAGCGAAGGCGGCAGCGGCAGCGGCGGCGGCAGCGGCGGGGCTGCAGCAGTGGAGACGGCGTGGCACCTCGTGTCGATCGCCCGCGACGCGTCGGGCGACGGCGACTCGGCAGCAGCGCCCCGCCCCCACCCCCGCCTGCCGCCAGAGAGGGCCGTCCTCGGGCAGCTGGCGGCGCTGAGGCGGGGCGCGCTGCACGAGGCGGCGCGGTTCATGGTTTGGGGCCGGCACGCGGCGTCGGCGGGGTGGGACGCGCAGATGCAGGTTCGTGCTGGGGGCGGTTGCTGCCCGCTGGCGGTTGCTGCCCGCACGCGTTGCTGTCCAGCACATGCACACTTTAAGCATGCACACCGCGCGGACCTGCACCTGACAAGTCGCACCATCCGCGCGCGCGCGCGCGCGCGCGCGCGCACGCGCGCACGCCCACCCACACCTCAACCCCCCACAACCAAAACACCCGCGCGCAGGAGTTCCGCTCCCTCCTCCGCCGCGACGCGCTGCACGCGCTGCTGACGCACGACGCCGTCGAGCTCGGGCCCGGCGCGCTGCCGGTGGGGCAGCGCGCCTTCCTGCAGGAGGTGCACCTCATCCAGCGCGGCGGCGGCGGCGGCCGCGGGAGCGGCGGCGGGCGGGTGCGGCTGCTGTACTGGCTGAACCAGCACGCGGACGGGTGCTGGCTGATACGGGAGTTCGAGGCGCGGTGAGGGGACGCGGCACGGCTGCGGTGGCGCACATTTTGCGGGCCGCATGTGTTGCGTGGGGTGGCGTGATCGCTCGTAACGCGCCCAGCGTGAAGAGGTGTAACCCCATGTCAAGGCCTGGCAGGCAGATTAACCTGGAAGGCATCAGCACAGGCCTCGGACTGCCGGTTTCGTGCTCGCGGAGGGCGAGGCAAGGCGCAGCGCTGGGCGCAAGAGCGCAGCGGTGCAGCGGGCGCCGCGCGGGAAGCCAGCGGGCATTGGGCGGGCAGTCCAGCAGGGCGCTTCGATTGCTTCAATGCGAAATCTTGCTGCTTTCGCTACCCGTAGCTTGTAGACTGCGCGAATTAGGGGCGTGCGGCTTGAACCGGCCGCGCGGGAAACGGGGACCACCAGTAGGACGCCTTCGCCGAGGCCGCCGGCTGGGTCGATCGAATATGGGGCTTTGCTGAGGCCCTTTGAAGGGCGGGCCAGCTCCCAGGCCGCGGGTGGTGGGAGTTGCAGGCAGCAGGCGTCCCGCGCCGCGTCTCCAGCGGCCCCGGACGCCGGTTTCCCGCCGCCACGCGCCCAGAACGGGCTTCGTGGGAGCATTAATGGCGGATCCCACCTCGCCGGGCTCGGCCGGGACCCGCAAGCGGAAGGCGGCGCACGCCGCCAGCGGCGCGCTCCAGCGGCCGCGCAGTCCCATGGAGCGGCTGCGCGCCGCAGACGCGGCCGAGGAGGAGGACGACCTCGACAACTTTCGTACGCACAAACGATACCTTACTGAGGTGGGCGGGGCAATCGGACTCAGGGTCGCACGGTGGGGCGCGGCCCTGGCCGAAAGCCCCGCGCATCCCACCTGCTGCAGGCTAGTCAAACGCTCGGGTCAAACGCACCGCGCACCGCTGGGCCGACCTCAGACTGTCGCAGCCGGGGCAGCCTTCCCTCCAAAACATTGCACGCGGCCATGCCCAACGCGGCACACTCACGCATGCGCCTCGCGACCCTCATGCGCAGGTCATGGCCCACGGCCTTCACAGCGCACTCAACTTCCGCGGCTCGCTGAGCCCCGTCGCGGCGCGCAGCGGCACTGCCAGCTCAAGCAGTGGGGGCGGCGATGGGCCGGCGTCCATGGAGGTGTGCGGCGCGGCAGACCTGTGGCCGTGCGCGTCTCCCACTGCCGGCGCGGCGGAGACACAGCCATGGCGGCAGCAGCACCAGCAGCAGCAACAGCAGCTGCAGCAGCAGCAACTGCAGCAGCCGCTCCCAAGCTGGCAACAGCAGGCCGCATCTGGCACAGCGATGCAGCTGCGGGCCGCCGCCGGCGCCGAGCCGGCGGCCTTGCTCGCCGCGCTGCAGTGGCCGCCGCGGCGGCACGAACCGCTGAGCATCCCACCGGCACCATTCACGATGGCGGTGGAGGCGGTTGCACTGCCCAGTATTGCCGCGGCAGGTATTCAAAGCCCTGCACCACAGCAGCAGCAGCAGCAGCAGCAGCAGGAGGAGGAGGAGGCCCACACGCAGCCAGCCGCCGCCCCGCAGCCCGACACGCCCCCAACGGCCTGCAGCTGCAACGAAGGCGGCCAGGTGCCACCGTTGGAAGCACGGCTGGCCGCGGCGGGCAGCGCGTTGCCAGCGGCGGCGGGCAGCGCGCCCGAGGGGCTCGCGGCCAGCCGCGTCGACCTTCGAAAAGTGACGCTGCTGCGTTCGCTGCTGCACAGGACCGAGGAGCAGCTGCGGGTGCAGCCGGCAGATCACGCCCCCGGTGAGCAGGCCCGTGGCGGCGATGGTGCAGGCGCCCCCGCGGCGGGACGGGGCGCTGCCGCTGGCGCCAACGCAGCGACGCAGCCGCAGCTGCCGTCGCAATGGACCGCGATGCGCTGCGGCACGCCCATAAGCAGCGACGGAAGCATGGGCGGCGGTGCGGCGTCCCCTCAGTCGCCAGTTTCCTGCGAAATGGCTAGCAGCGGTGGCGGTGCGGCACATGCGGACGACGGCAGCGGCGGCGGCGGCGGCGGCACGAGCGGTGGTGGTGGGGCCGGCAGTGGCGGCGGCGGCAGCGAGCCGCGGCAGCCGTCGTGGCTGCTGCCGTTCAGGCAGCTCTCCGTCACGCGCCCGCCGCAGCCGCCAAAGCAGGCGGCGGAGCACCAGCAGCCGCCGCGCCCGCGCCAGCAGCAGAAGCCGCCGTGCCCCGAGCTCAGCCGGGACAAGTTGGAGCGGCTGAGGGCAAAGGCGCTGCTCGAGGCGGCGGCGCAGCCCGATTTGGGGGACGGATGCGGCCCCCTCAAGCCGAATGCGGACGCCCACAACTGCGGCGAACGGTGGCAGATCGCGGCGTGGCGGGGCGCCGGCGCCGGCGCCGGGGGCGGGGGCGCGGCCGCAGCAGCTGCCGCCGCTGCTGCCGCGGCGCGAAGGCGGTCAGCCCCTTAGGTCATTTTGGCGAGCGGAGTTTTCGGGCCCCCCTTGTTTCCAGAGACGGCCGGCCGTTTTGCGGCCTTCCTTCCCTCGCGCCAATCGGTCTCATTTGCCCTGGCGCCGCCCGAGCGCCGCGGTACGAAAACGCTTCAAACAATGCACTGCGGGAGGCGGCGCGCGTCCCTCGCCGGCCGAATTTTGGCGCCCGAATAAGGCGCGCGTGCACGCGCGCCCACGGCCACGCGAGCCGCGCGCCGCAGGCCCGCGGCGGGGCCTTAACTCAAAGTCCCAAAGTATTCAAGACGTGACTGACGTGACGCGACCGCGGGATGCCACGGACCCCTCAAACTCTTTGACAACACACCCCAGGCACACCCTCATCACGGCCCTCGCGGCCTCAGGTACAGACAGTCAGACACCGACCCGTACAAACACGCACCTAGCCGGCCCCCCTGAGCGGCCGGCGTTTTTTTGTTTTTCCCACGGGATCTTCTCCCCGTTTTTTGCTCGCTGTGTACATAACAAACCCCCCTCCATCAGCCGATCTCTGCTCCCATTTGTCTGCTCGGCGCAGACCGCGCCCTTTCGTTTTGCGCATGCTGGCGGCGACGGCGGCGGGATTGGACGCCGCCCTTGGGTATGGTAACACCAGCGTGGAAATCGATCATCGGCGCAAGCTAGCTCAAAGAATTCCCAGCCGAACGCTGAGCCGCCCGCCGCCGACTGCGCGCAGACAACTGCCGGCGCACGTGACCCCGGCGCAAGGCGGGTGCCGCTGTTTCCCCCGTGCCGCCGCATCCCCCTACCGGTGAACGCGTTCGAATCGGCGCATCGCGACCATCAAACTCTGTTGCGCGCGAATCATCCCGCAGTCTCATCGCTTCCGGCTTCGGGCCCCTCGCGCCGGGCACTTCGGTGAAGCGACGGCCGCAAAAGGCGCCTGACTGCCCCTGGAGCATGACGCATCACGCCTCGCGTGCCGCGCTGCTCCTGGCGCTCGCCGTCGCGCTCGTCGGTGCGCGCCTTGCTGTCGCCTGTCGCCCGCTGCTGCGCTGCCGGGGGCGGGACGCGGCGCGATCCGCGGCGCCGCGCCGCGATCGCTGTTTGCACCGGCCGGCCGCAGTAGCCGCCTGCGCGGCCTGCCGTGCCGCCGCTGGCACCGCGGTGACACCACAATGGCCTCGCCGCCCCCCAAAAACAGGCCCCGCAGCATGCGAGCCGGACGTCGGCCCGCAGCCCCAGCCGCTGCCGCTGTTTGACTTTCAATTCCAGGTGGGCGCCGTCGGCGCGTCGGCGGCCGGCTCGGCCTCAGTCGCGCCGGTGGCCGTCCAGGTGCTGCAGCCATCCAGGCAGCCGACCAAGCGGCCGCCGCTGCCGGCGCAGCCGACGGCGCAGCAATACCTGGAGCCTTCAGTAATGCAGGAGCAGGAGGGGCCACAACCGGTCGGACAGCCCCTGGAGGCGCCCGAACCTCTGCCGCAGCAGCAGCCTGCGCGGGCGCGGCCGTCCCAGCCGCAGCTGCCTCGGCAGCAGCCGCCGCCGATGCAGCAGCCTGTGCAGGCGCGGCCCTCCCAGCCACAGCCCCAGCCGCTGCCGCAGCCGCAGCCGCGGCCCGCGGGGGCTCAGCCGCTGCCGCTGCCGCAGCAGGGCAAGCCCGCGGTGGCGGCCCCCCCGTCCTCCCAACTCGACGCCCTCCTCGCCGCCGCCGCCGCCCTCGCGCCCCGCGGCGGGCTCCGCGGCTGGACGGCCGGGCGCGGCGCGGGCGGCGGCTACTGCGCCGCCTTTGACGGCGTGCGGTGCGACGGCGCGCGCAACGTGGTGGGCATAGACCTCGGCAAGGCCGGCCCCCTGGGCGGCGCCCTCCCGCCGGGCGCAGTGCTGAGGGCGCTCCCCAAGCTGCGGTCCCTCTGGCTGCCCTCCGCCGCGCTCGCCGGCGCGCTGCCGGCGGACTGGGGGGGCCTTTCAGAGCTGGAGGATGTGAGGCTGGGGGGCAACGCGCTGGAGGGGGGCGTCCCGCACGCGTGGACCAACATGGGCGGCCTGAAGAGGCTCGACCTATCGTGAGCGGGGCGGGGCGGCGTGTGTGTTTTGCCGGCCCACCGCGGCGTTTTCCCGGTCTTTGCATGCGATTGGGGCGGCTGCATGCGGCATGGCTTTGCTCGCGTCGACGTGTCGTGCGCTGCCGCCTTTGTGCCTCGTCAGCGCCAGCACGCCTCTCCCCCCCCCCCCCCCCCCCCCCCCCCCCCCCCCCCCCCCCCCCCCCCCCCCCCCCCCCCCCCCCCCACCCCGGGGTGGGGGTGGGGGGGTGGAGGGGTTTAAGGGGTGGGGGTGGGGGTGGGGGGTGGGGGCGGGTTCGGTGTTTGGAGGGGTGGGGGTGGAGGTCGGGGTGGGGGTGGGGTAAGAGGGGGGATGAGGGGAAGGGGTGCGGCCGCAGGCGCGGGAAGGCAGCAGGGAGGGCGCCAGTCTACACACAACGCGCCCACGCACGCATCACACCCCCACCGCCCCCACCTGCTCGTTGGCGGCGGACAGCACGCCCGTCATGGTCCCCCCCGCGCGCCCCGCCGCGTAGGCCACGTTCATGCTGGGGTACTTTGCGTGGTCGGGGGTCTTGAAGGTGAGGGAGTTTGCCTTGAGGAAGTCCAGGCGGGGCCAGGTCTCGTCGCGGACCTTTGGGGGGGTTGGGGGGCAGGTTTGGGGGGATTTTAGTTTTGGGGAGCGGGTTTAGGGGGCAGGGTTGTGCGGGTGCAGGTGGGAGGGAGGGGGCTGGGTTTGGGGTTGGAAGCCGGAAGTCGGAAGTGGCTTGGCCCCATGCTGGCACTGGTAACGGCCCGGCCCGAAGCGCAACAGTCAAACACGGCCAAATGCGGTCAAATGAAGCCCACCAGGACGCGCTCAGGCCAGGACATGGTGTAGATGATGGGCAGGCGCATGTCCGGCCAGCCGAGCTGCGGGGGGAGGGGGGGTGGAGGGCGGTGTTGAGGGGCGGTTTCGAGGGGCGGTTTCGAAGGGGTTTTTTTCCAGCGCGGGGCGCGTACTGATGCCGCGCCAGCGTCCGCCCCACCAGGCCCGCGGCGCGGCCGCCCGCGCGCCCTCTTCAGACCAGCCGCCGCGGCCAAACCCCGGCCAAACCCCGGTCAGACCCCGGTCAAACCCCGGTCAAACCCCCCACCTGCGCGAGCACGCTGCTGTCCGCGGTCTCGATCATCGAGTGCACGATGGACTGCGGGTGGATGACAATATCGATGTCGTCGTAGTCAACGCCGTAGAGGTAGTGGGCCTCGATGACCTCAAGGCCCTGGTCGGAAAGGTTGAGTTGTGCGGGGGGGGCGGCGGGGCGGGCGGCGCGAGAGGGTTAGGGTGCCGAGCTGAGGCGGGAGTGTGTCGGGGCGCCCTGCGCGCAGTGCGCACCTGAACTCCCAAAAACACGCACGTAAACGCAACACAAAAACGTCCACGCCCACCCCAAACAAACACCCCCCCCAACCTTGTTCATGAGCGTGGCTGAGTCGATGGTGATCTTCTTTCCCATAGACCAGTTGGGGTGCGTAATGGCCTGCGCGACGGTGACGTCGGCCAGCTTCTCCACCGGCCAGTCGCGGAAGGCGCCGCCAGACGCGGTGAGGATGATCCTGGGGGGAGGGGGGGTGGGGAGGGGCCCGGAGTCAAAAGCAGAAGGGGGCAGAGCCAAGGCGGGCAAGCAGGCACACCGCGGGGCGTCGCCCCGCGCGCCCAAGAAACCTACAGAGCGCGCCGCCGCCGCTGCCGCCGCCGCCGACCCCCCCACAGCCCGCTCCTGCAAAGGCAGCCCAGCAAACCAAAAGCACCCCCCCCCCCCCCCCCGCGCCCGCCCACCTGCGCAGCCCCCCCTCCGGCAGCCCCTGCATGACCTGGAAGATGGCCGAGTGCTCGCTGTCGGCGGGCAGGATCTTCACACCGTACTGGTTGGCCAGGGGCAGCACAAAGGGGCCGCCCGCGATTAGGGTCTCCTTGTTCGCCAGGCAGATGTCCTTGCCGGCCTTTTGGGGGGGGGAGGGATGTTTTGGGGGTGGGGTGGTTTGAGGGTGGGGTGGTTTGAAGGGGGGTGTATGCGGGGGGGGTGATGAGGAGGGGGTGGTGAGGCGGGGGTGGTTGCGCTTTGTGCGGCCCGCATGGCCGCGCGCGCCCGCGCGCGCGCCCGCGGTGGCTTCAACCAAAAGGGCCTGCCGGGCGGCTGCCATGCGGGGCAGGGCTCAACGGCAACGGCGCTTCGGCCACATCAACTGCAGGGAAAGGCGGCACAACAACGCCCGAAAACAGGGGCTCAAAGCAGGGCCCCGAGCCGGCAGGCCGCCCACCTTGATGGCGGCCACGGTGGGCAGCAGGCCCGCGCAGCCGACGATGCCGGTGACCACCGCCTCGCAGTCCGGGTGGCGCGCGACCTGGGCGGTTGTTGTTTAGTAGGGGAAGAGGGACGGCTCACACATCGCGCCCGCACAATGCGCGCACACGCATCAGGCACGCACATTGCGCACAGGCATCCCCCCACGATGCCAGGTGGAAAACCCCCCTCACATACACACCCCGCCGCGGCGCCAGGCACCCCCCCAGCCCCGTTGCGTGCCACGCAACCCCCCCCCCCACCACACACACACACAGTGCGCACCTCCACCGCGCCCTCGTCCCCGACCAGTATCTCCGGCTGCTGCGGCACCCCCTTGATCAGCTCCTTGAGCAGGGGCACCTTGGAGGGGTCGCGGATGGCCACCATCTTCGGCTGGAACTTGCGCACCTGCAGGGGGGGGAGGGGGGCGGGGTGTTTTAGTGCGCGCGCAATACCAAGGCTGCTTTAAAACACGATGCGTTCAAGTGTGTGCGCGTGTTTTGCGTTCGTGTTCAGGTGTGTAGTTGATGTATCGCGGTGCGCCTTGTGTGCCAACGCGCCATCGCCGCGACTGCATTGCAGGCAGCGGTCAAGGGATAAAGGAAGCATCGGCGCGCAGCGCAGCGCGCGCCACGCGCCTGCTCGGCCAGCAGCTCGACGTTGGACCCCGCCGCCAGCGCCACGAGCTTGAACTTGTCGGGGAACTCCGCGATGATGTCCAGGGTCTGGGTGCCGATGGAGCCGGTGGAGCCCAGCACGGAGAAGGGCTGGGGGGGGGGGGGGGGGGGGGGGGGGGGGGGGGGGGGCGGCGGGGCGCGTTGCGGGGCCGGCGCGGGCGCGGGTGGCCGGTGGGGCTTGTGGGCCGCCCGCTCGTGCGCAGTGCCGCGCCGGCATGCCTCTCCGGCGCCCGCGCGCCGCGTTGGACTGGCGACGGCAAAAAGGCGCCGCCGGCCCGCGACGGCGGCGCCCGCCTGCGCCGGTGCGCGTCGCCGGCGCCGGCGCGCCGCGCGCATGCGGCCGCACCTTGGGCCCGTCGCGCGGCTTGACCTCCGGCACCACCACGCGCTTCGGCCACGCCGGGGGAGGGCCGGAGTACTGCTTGGCCGAGACATTCAGCCTGCCCCTGCTGCGCTGCACCCTCACGCCGGAGGCGCCCACCCGCGTCTGCGCCTGCATGGTAGTCCCCTGCATTGCTGCGACTTTATGGCGATCGAATGGGCGCAATCCGGTCCCGGGGCAGCGCGCTGCCGGGGATGCTCGGGGCGAGGGCGCGCGTGGGGAGCAAACTGGCTGCGATGAAGCGAGGAATTGTAAAGAAGGTGCCCTGTTCGCTTCTAGGCCCCCGTTTGGCCGGTTCCGGCGACGATCGATCTGCCCTCGGCGCGTGATCATTTCGGCGCCGGCGCGGGGGTCGCAAAAGACGGAAAAGACTTTGCCGCTCAGTGTTGTGCCGCGCCACGAGCTCAAGTCGCACCCCGCCCGCAGCGACAGCCCCGTCCCGCGCGCCGCGCCCGGCTCTCTAGGGTCGGCCCTCTGAAACGGGCGGTTCGTGGTGCTGGTTTGAAGCTTGTGCCAGCGGCGGAGGCTTCAGGCTTGCCTGGGCGGCGTGCCGGGGCCGTCGCGCGCGCAAGCAGCAGCAGCGCGCGGCGCCGCTGCACGGGTGTGCCCACCTGCCGCGGCCGGCGCTGCGGCTGCCGCTCCCCACCCCTGACTCGCAGCAGCAGCAGCAGCAGCAGCGGCAGCAGCAGCAGCGGCGGAGAAAGCAGCGGCGGCGGCCCGTGCCCCCGCGGCCGGCAGGCCAAAGGCGGCCGCCGCACACGTCCCTGCAATGCAGGGCGCCCGGGCCCGCCTCGCGGCGCTCGTCGCGCAGCGGCTGCGCGGCCTGCCGCCCGGCGGCAGCAAGAAGCGCGTCGTGGACAAGGGTGAGAGGGGGGGCGCGCGCGCTGGCAGCGGCGGCCTGAAGCGACCTTTGTGGCGCAGCGCAGCGGCGGTGCCACGGCAGGGCATGAGCCTCGCCTTGTTTTCAAGCCGCGCCACCCCGCTCTCCCCGCTGACAACGCACCGCCATTGCACCCCTCGTTCCCACGCGCAGGCCCCGCCAAGATCGGCGAGCTGTCAAAGGAGGTGGCCACCGGCGTCGCCATCCGGAAGGGTGAGTCAGACCCCAAGCTGCTGCCCGACGACCAGTACCCCCCCTGGCTGTTCGAGCTGATGACGCCAGAGCCGTCCACCGCCGAGCTGCAGCGGCAGTACGAGAAGGACGGCCTGACGCTGGGGCAGATGAAGCGGCTGTTCCGGTACAAGAACAAGCAGCGGATACGAGAGGACAACGCGACGCGCGCCAAAAAGTAGCTTGCCAATTCATTTTTTGCTTGCTGCGGCTGCATCCGGCTGCTACTGCATGGCGGCCCTCAGTGCGCTCTGGTAAGCATCCCCCTTGCGGCTGTGTGGCAGCGGGCGGAGCAGGGGCAGAGCGGGAGCGCGGCGGCAGGGCAGGCGGCCAGGCGCAGCGCGGCGATTCGGGTGCCGACGCAGCCGACCGGCAGCAGCCGACCCCGCAACAGCCGACCCACAGAGTTTAACGCGCCACTTATTGCTCCTTGCATGTGTTCGCAGCGCCTTTTTCGCATGGATTGCCCGACTTGAGACGCGGTCTGCGGCGTTTGACCGCGAATCACCTTCGACCCACGCGCTTCTGGAGCCATGGAGACGGCTGTGCAGCAGGTGAGGTTGAGAAAACTCGTATACAGGAGTGCGCGCCGGCGGGATGGCCCGAGCTGCGCTGCGCAGTGCAGCGGCGCGCCGTCGCCGCCGCTGCCAAGTTGCAGCCCGACCTGGCCCGCGACCCCGCAGGCCACCGTCGCATCCTACGGAGGCGGCAGGTCGGCGTCCGGGCTCTTCCAGGGCCGCGGCCGTGCCGTCTACGCAAACGGCGTCGTCGCGGAAGGCAGCTGGAGCGCCGGCGCGCTCGACGGCGCCGGCGCCCGCATCGAGTTCCCCGACGGCATCGCCTTCACCGGGTCCGTCCGCGCGCATGTCATACAGGGCGAGGGGGTGCGTTTATCATGATTGCACACACGGCACGGGAGGCTTTTACGGGGGCCAAACAGGGGCAAGGCCTGCCTGCTTTGTGGCACACCATGCATGCGTGGCGCATGGCGCGTGGCGAGCTCCCGCGTGCGTCGCATGCGTGCGCGGGAGTGCACGTGTCCATCCCTGCCAACCGCCCCGCCGCTTGCTGGGGCGGCGTTGATCGCCCCCGCCTGCAGGTGTACCGCTGGCCGGGAGCGCTGTACGAAGGCGGCGTCAGCGCCGGCCTGCGCCACGGGCGCGGCGCGCTCGCGTTTGAGGCATCCCCCGCGGTCTACGAGGGCGACTGGGCCCGCGGGATGCGGCACGGGCGGGGCGTTTTGTGCTTTGACGCCGAGCGGTCTTCCTTTTACGACGGTGGGCGTTTGACAGCGGATGCGGGGGTGCAGCGCGCGCGCGGTGGGGCATGCGGTGCGCGCGGCGGGCCCGCGCTTGTCGCTCTGCAAATGTGCAGATTGGTTCCACATCCCATAAAAGCAGCATGCCAAACCTTGAATGCAAACGCGTACCCAATCCGCGCAGGCGATTGGGAGGACGACATGAAGCAGGGCCAGGGCTCGATGGTCTACCCCTCTGGCAACGTTTACGAGGGCGGGTGGGCCGCCGACGAAAAAAGCGGCGCCGGCACGATGCGGTGGCACACGCAGGGGCAGAGCTACAGCGGCCAGTGGGCGCGGGGGCTGCCCAGCGGGCTCGGGGAGCACACCTGGGAGGTTGCGGCCCCGGGCGGCAGCGTCACGACATGCCCCATGCACAACAAGTGAGGGCGCCTGCCCGCGCGCTCGCCTGAACGCCCTGCGCAGGAGGCATGCCTTGCCGTACACCGGCACGCAAGCGCACACAGAAGCAGCCGGGAAACCACCGCCGCACCTTTTTTCCCAAAAAAAGGTACCGCGGGCAGTTTTCGGACGGCGAGCGCCACGGCGAGGGCGCGCTGCTCTACGCCAGCGGCGCCCGCTACGAGGGCCGCTGGGAGCGGGGCGCCAAGAGCGGGGAGGGCGTATACGTTTTTGAGGACGGCGCCGTGTTTTCGGGGCGCTTTGTCAACGACCGGCCCGACGCCGCCAACGGCGCATTCAGCTACGGCAGCGCGGGCCCCTCGGAGGCTGCGGCACCCGGCGCCAGCAGAACCAATGGCGGCGGCGGGACGCAGCCGGCGGGCCGACCGGCCGCAGAGGAGGCCGCGCCGGGTGGCGGCGCGGCGGCAGCAGCGGGAGCCGGAGGGGCGACGGCACCCGCGTCGGCAGCTACGGCGGCGGCAGCCTCGGCTGGCGGCGGCCGAGCCGGCGGCGCCCCCGGCTTTGGTCCCAGGGTGTCCCGGCTGCAGCTGTACATAGACGATCTGCTGGAAGGCGAGGAGGCGCCGGCCGCCGCGGCGCGCGCCGCCTCGGACCTGCTGACGGGTTTTGCCTCGGAGCTGCGCGCGCTGTACGATCGATACAGGTGTGGCTTGGGGGCTTGCGGCTTGGGCCCCATGATCTTGGCATCCCTCTTGGAAGGAGAAAACAGCTCCCTCTTGGAGCACACAGCATCAAACTGTTAGCCAGCGCTCGTCTGAGTGCGCCGCTGCACCACAACCCCCCCACCCCCGCCCCGCAGTAAGCGGCCCTCGCCGTTTGTGAGCCCCGGCGCGCCGCGCGCGGGCTTTGGCCTGCAGGCTGCGCAGCTGTGGGAGCTCGCACGGGACGCTGGCTTGCTCAGCCGCCACTGCCCGCTGTCAGCAATCGCTGCCGCCGCTGCGGCCGCGCGCTCACCGCCGCCGCCCGTCGCAGCGCGGCGGGCGCGGGTGCTGCGGGAGGGGGGGGGCGCCGCCGGCGCGGTGCTCGGCGACACGACAGGCGTGTGGCCGGCTTATCAACGGCGGCAGCAGCAGCAGCAGCAGCAGCAGCAGCAGCAAGCGCCGTCCGCGAGCGGTGTCCCCGAAGGCGCAGGCGGCGCGGCGGGGGAGGAGTGGGCCCTCGCGCCCTCGGCGGCCGCCGCTCCGCTCGACCCCTCGGCGGTGCTGACGCTGCGCGAGTTTGCCGAGACCCTGGTGCGCGCCGCGGCCGCGCGCTACCCGCAGCTCCCCGGCCTCGCGCGGCGCCTGCAGGTGGTGCTGCAGCAGCACGCGGCGCCGCTGCTCGGCAGCGGCGCGCGGCGGCAGCAGGCGGCGGCGGCGGGGGCGGCGCAGCCCCAGGGCGCGCGCGGCGCGGCGGCGGCGCTGGCAGCTGGGGGTCCGGCTATGCAGCAGCCCGGGAGCTGGGAGCAGCAGCTGGCGAGCGAGGAGGTGGTTTCTTACCTGAGGGCCCGCAACGAGCAGCTCGCGGCCGCATTTTCGGCGTGCGCCGCGCTCAATGGCGGCAGCGGCGCCCCTGCGGCGGGCGGCGGCGGCAGCGCGCCACCCGCGGCGCTGTGGCGCACCGCAACGGCGCGCGCCGTGCTGCGCGCGCTCGCGGCCGGCGGCGTCCTCGCCGCACACGGGCTGGGCGCGCGCGCCGTCGCGGCGGCCCTGCTCGAGCTGCATTTGGGGGCGCGCGATGAGGCGCAGGCGCCGCGGCTGCGGCTGGAGTGCGGCCCGGGTGAGCCGGGCGAGGAGGCGGACGGCGCCGACGGCGCGGCAGCCGCAGAGGCGGCGGAGTGGCGCGCGCGGGAGGTGGCCTTGTGGGTTGACCTGCCGCTGACGTTCCCCGAGTTTGGGTGGGGCCTGGCGCGCGTCGCGGCGCTGCTGCAGCCGGCCGGCGGCTCCGGCGAGGCGGCAGACGGGGGTGCCGCCGCACGGGCAGGCTCGCCCGCGCGGCGCGCCGCGTCGCGGGTGGGCACGGCGCGGCGCGGCGGCGGCGGTGGCGAGGCTTTCGGCAGCGAGGACGCGCGCTTGGGCGGCGGCACCGGCGGCTTGCTGGCCGCACTGCAGCGCCTGCTGGACGGGCCGGCGGGGGTGCTGGCGACCCTGGCTGCGCAGAGCGGCGGCGATGCTGTGTAATAGCGGAGCCTGGCGATGAGGGCGCCCCCAAGGCGGGGGGGGGGCTGTAAAACAGTTTCGTAGCTGAGCCGCAGAGGAGCGCAGCAGGCGCATCGCAGACCGGTCAGGTGCGCAGCTGGGCGCCGCCAGATAGCTGTTTAGGTTGTATAGTAATGGTGTAATATCTTGTTTGGCGTCGTTCTCCACTGCTTAGCGACTCAAGAGCTCGCGCCCGGGCCGCGCGCGGTTTTTGAGAGGCGAGAGCTCGGCCGCGTACAGCAATTCCTTCCGGAGCTCCCGGCCTCCATTACGCTCCCAATACGGTACCTTCAATACTGCTATTAAACTGCGGTTGTGTGCCCGGAGCTCCAAGCCGGCGGCTTGCGCTCGGCGCGGCGCCCGCTGCTGCTGCGCCGCAGGGCCAATCGCCGCGCGCGCGCTGCCTTGTCCCCTGTCGCTCCTTCGCAGCACGCCGCGCCCAGCGGCGACGGGACGACGGACAGACGGACGGACGGATGATTCTGACGGAGGGCCTGATCAAGGGCAAGACGCGCCTTGACAACCTGTCGCATGTCCGCAACCTGAACCTGGTGCGTGCAAGGAGCGAGCGAGCCGCCGCAGCGGCAACCCACAGCGGCAGTGTTGGCCACCGGCGTTTGTTTGTTGTGTGCGTCACTGCGAAGCGCGTCTGCAATGGCTTCAGTGGTTTGCCGGCGCGTCACAGCATCAAAATTAGGGGCGCAATGGCGAGCGCGCTGCGTTCACCCCAGCCCCAAATCCCGGCAACCCCCAGTGGGGGCAGGACATCCACGATGTGTCCATAGCCAGCCGCCTCGTCAGCGTAGAGGTGCTGAGCCTCAGCATCAACAGGATCTCGACGCTGCGCCCCTTTGCTGGCTGCCGGGGGCTGAGGGAGCTCTACCTCCGAAAGAATGACGTGGCGCGCCTGTCGGAGCTGCGCCACCTGGCAGGGCTGACCAATCTGAAGGTGCGGGGGTGGGCTTTTTGAACAGGGCTCGAGGCACGCACACAAGTTGCGCTGTGCAATAACTCAGTAACGCAGTGTGCAGTGCTGAGTGCACATCAAATGCACGAAAGGCAGCAGCCCCAGCAAAGGCCCCTCCCCAATTCCGGCCAGGTGCTTTCGCTGTCCGAGAACCCGATAGCGGAGCTGCCCGAATACCGCCTCGCCGTCATCTCAGCGCTGCCCTCGCTGGAGCTGCTGGACAACGCCGAGGTCACCCCCGGCGAACGCGCCGCGGCCGACGCGGCGGCGGCGGCCGGCGCGTGGGCGGGGGAGGAGGGCGGGGAGGAGTCCGGCGAGGGGCCCGCCGCGGGGGCGCGGCCGGAGGAGGCGGCCGGGTGGGAGGAGCAGCAGTGGGAGGCGGGGCGGCGGCTGCAGCAGCAGCTGAGCGGCGGCGGGCCGGGCGCGTGCTCCCCGTGGGGCAGCGGCGCGGGCGCCCCCGCGGCGCGCCGCCCGAGCGGCGCCGCCAGCGGCGGCACGAGCGAGGCGGGTGTGGGAGCGGCGCGGCCCGCGGCGGCGCGCGACGCGCCGACCTCGCCGCGGGCGTCGCTGGGGGGCACGTCCACCTTTGTCCCCAGCGGTGGCGGCGGCGGCGACAGCGCGAGCGGCGCCTCGGCCTTCCTTGGCGCCGCCGCCGCCGCCGCCGCCGCCGCCGCCGCCGCGCCGCCCCCAGGCGCCCCCGCCCCCGCGGCGGCCGAAGGCGCCGCGCGCTCCGCGCCTTCGGCCGGCGGCGCCCGCAGCAGCAGCGGCGGCGGCAGCGTGGCGGGCTGCTCCAACGTGCTCTATGCGGTGATGGCGCTGCTGCCAGAGCTGGCGCCGCGGGAGCTGGCACTGGTGGCGCGCGAGGCGGGGCGCATGCTGGAGGACTGCGCCGACGAGCAGTGAGCGGCCCCCCCGCTGGTCGGGCGCGCTTGCTGGTGCCGCGAGGCTGCGCGTCAGGCGCTGCGGCATTTTGGAGTGTGAAAATGCATGCGAATTTGGCTCTCGGTATTCTCTTAGCCGCCGGGGGCTCGACGGCCCACGCATTGCGGCGCAGGGCTCCCGGCCGCATGCGCTGGTCAAAGCGCGGTCAACGCACGCCACGCCCTCTTGCAACATAAGCTGGAACGGTTAGATGGGGATCTCCTGTGGGCTAGCTTGGCTTGTGTACGGCCGCGCCGCGCCCTGGGCTTCTTCTGGGGACAGTCCGAAGCAGCGGCGGTGCGGCGGCGGGAAGCGGCGTCCGTCGATGGCACCAAGGCCCGGCCCCGCGGCTGCCCGCCCCCATTCCCAAACCCCGGCGCGACGATATTCCCCAACATCGAGCCTAAACGCCGATTGGCAGCAACAGAACGAGCCCGCAGATCTAGCAGGCAGCGGCGGGATCACTGCGCAATGCGGGCGGCCCCGCAGCGGCAGGCGACAGCTCAGGCAGCTGGAAGAGCTTGCCGCTCTTGCTCGTCGCCATTCCCCGTCAGGCGGCAGCCGCTCGTCGCGGGAGCAGCAGCAGCAGGGGCAGCAGCGCAGCAGCAGCAGCCGCTCCCCGAGCGGGTGCAGCTCCCAGGCATCGACGATGCCATCGCCCTGACGCCGGAGCCGCTCCCGGGGTCGGGCCTGCTCGAGCCGCCGGCGCCGTGGGTGCGGCCGGCGGCGCGCACCGTCACGGGCCCGAGCGTGCGGGACAGCGGCACGCTGCGGCCCGGGCCGGAGTGGTTCCCGGCGTGGATGCAGTACCGGCGGCGGGAGGACAACTACACCTTCTGGCAGGACAAGTTCCTGCGCTGCTCGCTGGAGATCCCGGGTGCGCCGCGCTGCGGCGGGGCCGCAGCCGCATCGCGCCCGCAGCCGCAGCCGCAGCCGCACCGGCCGCGCCCAGGCGTGCGCCCTCAGCGCCGCGTCCCAACCCCCTCCCCAATGGGCGCAGCCTCCAAGCACTGACGCTCCCCCCCCCCCGCGCCTCCCCCTCCCCCCGCCGGCACTCCCAGCCGCCGAGAAGCGCTGGACAGTGTTTTCCAGTCTCTGGTGGCTCGTTATGGAGTTCAAATACTTCGGGGTGCCCCCCGCGCTGCGCTACCTTTTCTACCTCGCCTGGCGCGGCGTGCTGCAGCGCGCGTACGAGGCGCACAAGGCCGTGGTGCTCTGGCGTGAGCGGCCGGGGGGGGGGGGGCGGCGGGGCGGGGCTTGCGATGGCTTTTGGGGGGGGCCTGGGAAACAGGGCAGCCCGCACTCGGCGGGGATGGGGCGCCGGCTCCAGGCTCGCTGGCTCCCGTCCAGACGCTGGTGGATGGCTGGTGGATGGCGGTCGCTGATGCTGACACAAAAAGCATTTTTGTGCTCACGAACAGACGCCACCGCCCCCCCCCTCAAACAAAACAGAGGCCAAGGTGGATGCGGCCCTCGCGGCGCGCGCCGTGCAGCAGCGCGCCCCCGGCGCCGACACCGGCGCCAGCAGCAGCGGCGGCAGCGGCGACGGCGGCGCGGCAGAGGCTAGCGGCAGCGGTGCCAGCAGCAGCGGCAGCGGCGACGGCGGCGGCGGCTCGGGGCTGGCTGGTGACGGGGGTCCCGGCTTTTCCCGCGCCATGGCCCTGCGCCGGCTCCACTGGAAAAACTCTCTGCTGGGGGAGCTGCTGTACCTCATAAACGTGGCCAAGGTGGGGGCTGGAGGGCTTTGTTCGCTGCCTGCTTTTTCAGGCGCCTTGGTTGTTTGGGCCGTTTTGCTCAGCGAGCAAGCAGGCGCCAGCTCCAAACCGTTTGGCCGCTGCCGACAACGCGCGCCCTCCCCGCTCCGCCCCGCAGACCGGGCGCGTGCACATGCTGCCGCCGCCAAAGCGGCCGCCGCAGCGGCCGACGTTCTTCTTCCTGTTTTGAGCACGCTGCAGAGGGCCTGCCCCCCGCGGCGCGCGGCCCGGCTTGCCGCTGCGCCGTTTCCTCGCATTCACCTGCACGCCACGTGCCAAACGCACATCCCCATGCCGCCGCCATTGAGTGGCACAAAACGGTAACGCTCGGAAAGTCAAACGGGCCGAAAAGTCAAAACCTGTCAAAAACGCAGCCCAGGCGGGAGTAGGAGGCGCGGGAGGGGGTGCGCGTTACAGCCGTCTCAGCAGCGCGCACCACGCCAGCGGCCGCTTTTTCAGGGCCTCTCGGTAGTGCGGCGTCTCGTCAAACCGCGACTGCACCAGCCAAACAAATTCCCAGCCGCCGCTCTCGGGGCTGCCAAAAGCGGCCCGCAGTTCGGCCTCTGTCAGCACGACGGGCCCGCACTGCGGCTCGAGCGCGTTGCCGGCGAGCAGCAGCAGCAGGCCGCCGGGGCGCAGCAGGCGCGCGAGCGCCGCGGCGGCGGCGGGCGGGGCTGTCTGCTCCACGAGCACGTGGAAGGCCTGGCAGTCGTACACAAAGTCAAACCCGCCGCCCCCGCTGGTGCCGCCGTTGCCGCTTCCGCCGCCGCCGCCGCCGCCGCCGCCGCCGCCGCCGCCGCCGCCGCCGCTGCTGCCACCGCTGCTGCCGCCGCTGCCGCTGTTCGGCTGTCCGTCTCGAGATGGCGCCGCTGTCCCCTCCGCACCCGGTGCGGTCACCGCGCCCGGCCCCGAGCCTGCCGCTGCCTCGGCCGCCGCGAGCACCTGCCGCCGCTCCAACGCCTTTGCGTGCTCCCAGCCCCAGCCCTCCGGCAGGGCCAGCGCGTCGGCGCGCACAAACGCGCAGCGCGCGGCCAGCCCTTCGCGCGCGGCGCGCGCGCGCGCCGCCTCGGCTGCGGGCTGGGCGACGTCGACGCCGGCCACGCGGCAGCCGAGGCGAGCGAGCATCAGGAGGCTGCCGGCCGTGCCGCAGCCGACCTCGGCGGCGTCGAACCGCGGCGCGGGCTTGAGGCGCGCGCAGCGGGCGCAGCGGTGATAGGCCGGCAGGCCGCCGCCGCCGCCGCCGCCGCCGCCGCCGCCGCCGCCGCCGCCGCCGCCGCCGCCGCCGCCCCGGCCGCCGCCGCCGCCGCCGCCGCCGCCGCCGCCGCCGCCGCCGCCGCCGCCGCCGCCGCCGCCGCCGCCGCCGCCGCCGCCGCCGCCGCCGCCGCCGCCGCCGCCGCCGCCGCCGGGGCCCTCCGCGCCGCCGCCCCCTCGTCCGTCGACCGGCGCGCCGCCGAACGGCGGCGGCAGGTGCAGCGTCGTCGCGGGCGCCGCCTCGAGGTCGGCGGCGCAGGTGGCGAGGTATGCGGCCAGCTGCGACGACGGCCGGCCCGTGTCCCAGGGCAGGAAGCCTGACGCGTAGTACGCGTCCCACTTGGCGGTCAGGGGGTTGGCACCGGCCGGCGTACTCGTGTCGGCGCTGGCCGCACCCGCCGCCGCTGCGGCCGCCGACGGCGTGTCGTGTTCGGCACCGTCGCTCCCAGGCATTTGTCCGGATCGAGAGCCAACCAAGTTCGTAATAAAAATCTAGTTCTAGTCCCCCAGCCGGCTCTCCGGGACGCGTGTCGAGCTGATCTGGGCTGGGGCAGCCTGCGAACGGGAGTAGCAAAACAAGCGGTATTTAGCACCCGCCGAAATGGAGAGTAGCCCGGCAGGACCGCAGCCTCTGCCGCACCGCGGGCGTGACGAGCGCGCGCCCGGCGGCGCCGGCGCCGGCGCTGGCGCCGCTCCCCCGGAGCGGCTAGCTCTCTCATTCACGGGCGGCAAGGACTGCGTCCTGGCGGCCCACATCCTTTCGGGCTACACGCACCCCCACCTGCCTCGCCTGCCGGACCTCTCGGCCCACCCGCCGGGGGCGCACGTCAAGCCGCTGCCCCCGGCGGGCGCGGCCCCCGGCGGCCCCGCCGCCGCCCCGCCCGGCGCGCCGCCGGCCCCCCCGCCCGTGTCGCTGCTGGCCGTGTTTGCCCCCGCGCCGGCGCCGGGCGAGCGGCTCGGCGGCAGCTTCAGGGCGCACCCCATCGCCGTCATCGAGGCGCAGGCAGAGGCGCTGGGGCTGCCGCTGGTGGTGTGCGAGGTGGGGTGGCCACGCAGAGTTTGACCGCGCGTGTGCAGGGTTTGACCGCGCAGGGTTGGGCCGCGCTGGTTGTGCGTGCCGAGTGGGGAGCGGGCGAGTGCGCGGCGTGGCTTGCTTACGTGCCTGGGTGCCCTGCAAAGCGGTGCTGTGCTTAACGAACGCGGCGGCGCGCTCCATCGGCCCGCAGATAGGACCCCCCTACCCCGAGCGCTACGTGCGGCAAATCTCGAGGCTGCGGGAGGAGTACGGCGTCACCGGGCTGGTAACGGGTGACATAAGCGACGTGGCCGGTGGCTTCATGGCCGGTGAGCGGGCGCCTCGGTTGCGCGCGCAAACAAACCAGAACATGCCGGCGGCACCAGCTCACCGGCGGCTCTCCTCCCCCCCTCCTCCATCCCCGCCCTCGTGCGCAGCCGCGGCGGCCGCGGCCGGCGTGCGCCTGGTGACGCCGCTGTGGGGCGTGCCGCGCCCCCACCTGCTGCAGGCCCTGCTTGACCTGGGCATCTCCGCGCGCGTCAGCTGCGTGTCCCTGCCCGCCTTTGCCGCCGCGGCCCCCGGCCCGGACGGCAAGCAAGGCCGCGTCGGCGCCGGCGCCGGCGCCGGCGCCGACGACGGTGATAGCACCGGCGACGGCGCGTGCCCCTGCGCCTGCCACTGCGCCCCCGCGCGCCCGCCGCCGCCCGGCCCGCCGCGCTTCGACGCCGTCGGGCGGCTGCTGGGGCGCCCGCTGGCGGAGCTCTTTTCCGGCGGCGCGCTGGGCGCGGCGCAGGCTGCGGTGGGCATCGACGGCGCTGGGGAGGACGGGTCATACCACACAGTGGTGGAGCGCTGCCCGCTGATGGCCGCGCGGGGCGCGCGCGTCGAGCTGCGCGGCGCGCCGAGGGTCGACGGCGGCAGTGGGTACGCCTATATGGTTTGGGACGCCGTCGGCGTGGAGAGGGACGAGGGCGGCGGGGGCGGCGGTGGCGGTGCGGCGGCAGCGGGGACGGCAGCGGGGGCGGCTGGGGCGGCCGGGGCGGCAGAGCCTGCCGAGGCGAGCGCGGCGGCGGCCGGGGCGCGAGGGGGGGTGCGGCCTAGGCCCGTCGTGGCTGGCGCGTGACTGGCCTTGGCTGCCTGGTGCTTCCTTCTGCACACTCCTCAACTTGCCCGTCTGTCCCCCTGTACTCGATATGAAACCAGAGGCTTTGAACTGAAGTCTTTTACAATTTGCTCGGCCGCAGAGGGCGGCTTTTTTTGCAATGCTGCGCTTTGAGGACGACACGCTACGCCTCCGCAAAAACGCGACGTTCGACGCGCGCGCCTCCGCGGGCCTCGTCACGCCCCGTCCCGCCAGCGCCCGCTCGCGACCCACCGCCACTGCATGCGCGCGCGGTCCAGCGCGGCGCCGAAAGAGTCGAGCGCGGGGCGCACGTCCAGATGCATCGACGCCGTACCGCCCGGCGCGGGCGCGCCGCTGTAAAAATCGATGACGTACCGCACCTCCTCGCCGCAGCGGTCAACCACCCAGTCGTGCCGGTCAAACGGCAGCTTGTAGCCCTGTGGAGGGGGTTTGGGGGGGAGGCGGGGCGGGGGGGTCTGCAGGCGGGTTGCCGACTCGTGCAGAGGCGGGCACAGGGGCATTGCCGGGGTCCGAGCTGCCGAACGGGCCGAAATGGGCCCGCTGCACACGCCCAGCCCCCGCGGTCAAACCGCGCGCTTGACCGGCCTCGGCCCCCCCGCCAGTAGGTAAGGCAACCCCCGGCCCAGCGGCCCACCAGGAAGTTGAGGAGGCGCGCCTTGGGGCTGTAGTCAGCGGGCCGCCCCCTGAACCGCAGCAGCTTTGGCGCGGCGCAGTCGCAGGCGTGCAGCGCCTCCCAGGACAGCACGTGGCGCCAGGCGCGCTCGTTGACGGCGTTGTGGATGGCCACCACTGTGGGCATGTCCTGCTCCTGGGGCTGCCAGCCCTGGGGGGTGGGGTGGGCGCGGGGCGAGGGAGGGGCGGCGTCTAAGACAGCATTGGGGGTGCGGCGGCGGGCGGGCATCCGGGCTGGTGCCGCAGCAGTTTGACCCCTCCCACGCTTCAGCCGCCGGCTGCTCGACGGTGGTCGTCCAGCCCCCGCCCCCTGGCCTGCTGCAAGGAATGCTACCTGACTCAAACACACGCATCAACCCTCCCCCCAAACCCAAAAAAAGCACGCCCCAACCCCAACAAAAAGGGCGCACCTTGCGCGCCATGGCGTTGTAAAACTGCTGCTCAGAGGGGTACATCCACACCGCATCGCCGCCAGAGCCGCCAGCCGCAACCGCCTGCTGGTGCACCGGCACCGTGGAGGGGTCTGCGATTGGGATGCTCGACGCCGCGCGCGCCGTGCTCAGCGCCGGGCCCCCCGCGGCCGCGGCCGCCGCCGCCGCCGCGGCCGCGTGCTGCTTGCCGCCGGCGGCGCCGGCGCCGAGCAGCGGCGCGTTTGGCACGAAGGGCATGTTGATGCGGGCGGCGTGGCGGGCCTCCTCGCTGGCGGGGCAGGCCCCCGCTTCCTGCTGCTGCTGCTCCTGCTGCTGGCGCTGCTGCTGCTGCTGGGCGGCGAGCCACCTGTCCCGCTCCTCCGGAGACACGGGGCAGCCCCCTGCTGCGCGGGTGGGCGTGGCAACAGTGCGTGAGGTGCAGGGTGTGCGGGGTGTGGGTTTGATGCAGCGCAGGGGCTGCTGCTGCACGCTGGGGGACGCCCCCAGCGGCGGGCCGCGCGCCTGCAGCACGCGCGTCGCCGCCGCCGCCGCGCCGCTGCCTGGCGCTGCGCACCCGATGCCGCAGAGCTGGGCCCGCCGCTGGTCGAGGCGGCCTGAACGAACAGCCTGTGCGCCGAATCCGACGCCGGGGGCGGCGGGGAGGACGCCATGGGGCCGCGGTCTGCGGTCGTCGCGGGTCCCTTCCCGTGACTGGCCCCTCAGCCACAGCGGCAGGACTCAACTACCAGCGCTGGCCTCGGTGATCGTAGTGCGCCGTGTTTGTGGCTGCGCGGTCGACCCGGCTGGCCTCTTCCCCCCAGCTGGCCTTGGCAGGTGCCCTCTGGTGTGCTGCTCCAACCAGCTGGCATCAGGACCGAGCAGCGCGGCCGGCCAGGGACTCAATTATAAGCCGAGTTTGCAACGCCGCTGCCAACGAGGCCGCGGGCCGGTGGCCACGAGGACGGAGGGCGCTCGACCCCAACCACATTCCACCGTACACCGGAGCAGCCCTAACCCCTTCTGCAAGGTGAGAAACTCAAGTGGCAACTTTTTAGCCGCTCCTGGGGCCCCGGGCGGCTGGTTGGCGGGAGGACCGGGCAAGCGCGCAGTGCTGCCCCGCCCGCGGCCACAGGGGGCTTGGGATCGCGCCAATGGGGCGTGCATCGGCGATTTGACCGGCAGGAACGGCAGCCCGAGTGGTGCCAGGGGGCCGGCGGCGGCAGGCGCAGCGGCAAGCGTCGCGCTGCAGCGCGTCGGCGCGCGCTCGCGCGCGCGGCCCGCGCCGCGGGCAACCCCGGGCCGGAGGTTGCCGCCCCGCGGGCGCCGAGCCGCCCCCGCCCCCGCCCGCCCCCACCGCAGCAAATGGCGCGCGCCGCGCGCTGAGCGAGCCAGCAGGCGACGCGCGCAGCGATCCAGCAGCGGCGCGCCTCTCCCGAGCGCCCGCGCCGCGCGCCGAGCGCGCCCCGCCCGCTGCGGCGATGGCGGCCGGCGCCAAGGCGGCGGCGGGCGCGTCGCTGACCGGGATGGACGATGACGTCATGGCTCTGGGGCGCGGCAGCCGCGTGTGGTACCGCCACGACTCATCCACCTGGGTGCTGGCAGAGCTGCGGGACGCCGCGACGCCGGCCCCGCCCGACGCGGCGCGCAAGAAGGGCGCCCCCCCGCCGCCCCCTACGGCGGGCATTTCCCTGCTGTCCGGCCCCTCTTCCGGCAAGCCCCTGGACGGCGTGCCCGTGACCTCGCTGATGCCGGCCAACCCCGAGGTCCAGGCCACCATCCCGGACCTCACCCAGCTGTCGTATTTGAACGAGCCCTCCATCCTGGGCAACCTGCAGCTGCGCTACTCCAGGGACATGATCTACACCTGCGCGGGGCCGGTGCTGATCGCGCTAAACCCCTGCAAGGAGCTGCCGCTGTACACGGAGGAGGTGCAGCACGAATACAAGAGTGAGGGGGGGGGGTGATGGGGGTGATGGGATGCAGGGGAGGAGAGGCCGGGGCGGAGGGCGTCGTTTGGGGGTTAGGGTGGGACTGCAAGGTGTTGCTGTTTAAAGGGGCGGCGGCCGGCGGGGGGGCGTCGCTGGCCGTTGCGAGCGGCCGACGGCGGCGCGCGGCGCGCGGCCCCAGTCCGGCGCGCGGCGGCCCCCCCCCCCGTCCCTCCTACGCCCCGGCGCTCGCTCACACGGCCACCCCTCACGCCCCCCTTCCCCCCTCCCCCCCTCCCCCCCCCCCAGCTGTTGCGCACGAGTCCCTCCACCACCTCCCCCCCCACGTGTACCTGGTGGCCGGCGCCGCATACCGCGCGATGGTGCGGGAGGGGGCCAGCCAGTCGATAGTCATCAACGGGGAGAGCGGCGCAGGTGCGCGGGGGGGCTGGGCGCGCGCGTTGGGGCTTGTTTGGTGGTGCTTGCATGGGTGTTTGTGTGTGCTGTGTCTGTTGTGTGGGGCCCCCACGTGCTGGCCGTGTTTGCTGAGTGTGCATCTGATGTGTGCGTAGGTGCTTTACGGGACCTTAAGCGGCTGCAACGCCCCCGCCCCCGCCCCCCGGCAACAAAGCACACACACGCAACACGCGCACACACGCTCGGCGCGCCCGCAGGCAAGACGGAGACCACCAAGCGGGCAATGAAGTTCCTGGCCAACCTGGCGGGCGGCCCCGGGCGCGTGGAGGAGCGGGTGCTGGAGACAAACCCGGTGCTGGAGGCGTTTGGCAACGCCAAGACGCTGCGCAACCACAACTCCTCGCGGTGCGCGGGGGCGGGGCTGGCGGGGGCGCCTGGCCGCAGACGGGAGCGGCCTGCTTGTCGCGGCGGCAGGCGGCGTTTTGGGGGCGGCGCGGCTGGCGTTGGTCTTGGCAACGGGAATCGGACCTCGCTCGCCTCATCCGCTGCAAGACTCTCTTCTTCAAAACAACCCACGCCCAACCCAAACCCAATCCCACCCACCCCCCCCCCAAAGGTTTGGCAAGCTGGTCGAGATCCACTTCAACCAGACCCACCACATCTGCGGCGCCCGCATCCGCACCTACCTGCTGGAGAAGAGCCGCGTGGTGGGTGGGCGGGAGGGCGGCGGGGCTTTTGGGGGGAGTGTGGGCGTGGGTGTGGGAGTTTGGGGGGCTGCCACTGCTCCCCGTGTCGGACTGGCTCTCTCTCGCCAACCAGCTGCTCCAAAAACGAACGCGTGCTGCCTGCCACAAGCTTCTCAACGCACACACAACTCCCACCCCTCACCCACAAACCCACCCCACCCACCACAAACCCACCCCCCCCCAACCCACCCCCCCCCCCCCCC